>VZSV01000040.1:2965211-2989896 GCA_013398735.1 Nothocercus julius
TTTTTTTTTTTTTTTTGTAAACACGTGATATTTTGTAGCTCTTATTGCTTAAGAATCTGACCTTTATTTGAAAGTAATATAGTTTTGTGCTTAACAGGAATGACCTACCAAATCAAGAGCAGATGATCACTTGCTATAACCACAACTTCAAAAGGGAAACTAAATTTTCTGTCCATTTACTATGAGACATGTCATGCCTAATTCATATGCTGTTTTTATAGTAGTTGAATAATGTGCAATAAATTCATAGATTAAACACCACTCTATTCCAGAATAATCAATCAAAAATGACAGTTGATTGATTTCTCTTTAAAATGAGAATTTACTTATTATTTAATTGATTTTAATGTTCTCCAAAAGGTGATTTGAAAGTCATACATTTAAAGGAGGCTTAGTTGCAAAGCTAGTATACTTTTTAACACAAATAAGGAAATATGACTGGTTTTGACTGGTAATGTCTTTTCCCTTCTTTCTTGAATAACTCAAGGAAATCTGCAAATTCAAATTCACAACCAGCAAGTATACTATTATTACATGTAGAAGACCTGTCAAGAGATTTCAGTTTTAAAAGTTTGGAAACATTTTCCTTTGGCTGCAACTTCTTAAGTTGAAATAATTCTTTTGAATGAACTAGTGAACGTCTGCTATATCATGAAGAAAAAATAGGTGAAAATCTCTCTTGGGTCCTATAATTGTAGAACTTAGGTACTATAAGTAGCAAGAAACAGATGGCTGCACAGCACAGAAGCATTTTAAAATAAACATTAATACAAGTTGGGATAAAATTCTTATTAGGAATGCAGTTTTAATCATGTTAACTGTTGTTGACATTGGTACTTAAAACTGTTTCATAGATCCTAACAGAAGGAAAAAAAAACCTAATTAATGCAAGATATGATGAATGTATGCCATTAACTGTATTATTTACAGTAAATAGTCAGCTCCTGAAAAAAATGAGCATTATTTTGGTTTCAAGAAACATAGTCTATAAATATTTTTAATTGCTTTCATGATATTTTCAGTCTGCTTATTACTAATGTCTAGTCGTTTGCTTGTTCTAAAATATGCTTGCTGATTTATATGTCATTCTAACCTTAAGTATCTTCTGTAAGGAATACTGTGATTCTTTGCCTCGGTAATCATAAGTGTTTAATTGACCATTAAAAAGGCAGCCATTTCTTTATAGTCAACTTGACTGGATGCAAGAAAACAGCATTTCGGTTTATTGTTACCTTCTAATAACTATACTACAGTACCGGAGTATAGTATTATAAAGGATGTCATTGGAGCTCCACCTAGAAGGTCAATTTTAAAATAATCTTTCAACCTTGTTTCTGCTGTTTCCTTTGGGTAAGCAGCTTTATCATGAATTCGCAAACAGCTGAAGAAATATACCAATCAGCCTCTTTTTTTTTGTAGGCCATGAAATGGTTACATTTTAGATAATATTTCTCTCTATCTAGTGTTACCTTTCTGCTTTTCATGAAGGATAAAGAAGTATCATCTAAGATGGTTTTATCCTCAGTATCATATTTAAATGCCTGAGTACTGTTTTCAAACCCATTCTTTAGATTAGATATCCAATGAGATGATAGCAAACCAAAAGTTTCCAGGCTTACCTGTTTAATAAATAAAATACATATAAACTCATTAGTCTGCAGTTCAGGGCTGGCAACAAGAAGTGAGTATATTCTATTTTCACACTTTTGACATCAGGACATTTTATTTATATCCTGCTACACCTTTTCTTGTGCAGCTCTTGTTATGACTTGTTTTATTCTATATTGAGTCACATATTCTTCCATGAGCAGCTATGAAATTGACAAAAATAATATTAATTTATGTCAGCAGATGATTATTGGAGCTTAAGAGAAATCTTTCCATTCCCACTGTCCTGAAAAGAGGGTTGCTTGGGCTTTGCGTAATCCTTTAGTGTGCCTAACTTCAGTGTAGGTTCATTCTCAAGTTGAGAAAGTGTAGTTGTCTGGGCAATCAGCTCACTGATTAGTTTGGAATTGCAGTAGGGAGGCTAATTTAGAGCTGTGGATTTTGAAATCCCACTGGGCAAACTGGAAGCAAAGATACCAAACACAAAGAGATCAAAGATATTTCAGGTTTAGAGGATCATAATTTTCTGGTAAATTCATTTTGCTAGGAAATTTCTTCACTTCTGCTGACATATGGGTGCTATTCATCTGAGTAAGTGCTGATGTCTACAGTATAGATGTCCATATCTCAGCTAATCATGTTAGATACCTTTATATTTAAAAGATATCTTTAGGGCATGGTTCATCTCATTCTAGAGTAGATTTTATATTTGATCAGATAAATTAGACCCTTGAAGTACTTACTGCTCTCCATTGACTAGAAAATGACCCTGTAATGACTAGCTCAAATATAAAAGTCTCTGTTGTAGGTGACTATCTTTAGATGAGATGACTTTCATTCTAAGGATGGCTTTCCTTTGTCTAACCATAAGGATGTAGTGCCATTTGAGATGTCTTATTTTGTCTGAGAAACTACGTGGTACTGTCAGTTGTGATATACAGGATATACAAACAATAACACCAGATAGCTATGTTTAAGCAATTGAATCCTTCCCCAAACTTTTAGCTGCTGTAATCTCTACATAGATTTATTGTCTGCAGGAAGTAAAAGAAAATTGGATTTTATATAACCATTCACAAATTGGAAGAATTCTGAATGCTGGAAATATTCAAGCGTACAGGCTATACTTGTCATCTGACAAATGGTGTATCTTTTTACAAGAGAAAAGCCACAGTTTAGTCTGGAGAGAAG
This sequence comes from Nothocercus julius, assembly GCA_013398735.1. Classification (NCBI taxonomy): domain Eukaryota; kingdom Metazoa; phylum Chordata; class Aves; order Tinamiformes; family Tinamidae; genus Nothocercus; species Nothocercus julius. Next base: position 2,968,011 of record VZSV01000040.1, read on the forward strand.
ATTCTGAATATATCAGCTAAAGTGATTTTAAAGTTCCAACATATATTAGCATTTACTGTGAGACTACTTACAAGTTTATATCAAATTTTGCACTGTAAAATCTTTTCAGTGAACCTAAATTCCTGCAATCTGTGTTATGACTTGGGCAACTGAATTCTACATTAGGTCCCCAAAAGCATTTCTGTCAACTTACTTTACAGGACCACTTAACCTTTTTCACTTGGATACAGATTAAGCTAGATATCCTGGAGTAGTGAACAGTTAAGGTAGTGGTAATGCCAATCTTTTACACAAAAAGATTTTCTCAGAAACCTTAAGTCGAGGTTCGAAGTCTGTCTCTCTCAGTCTACAGAAGCTTACACCTGAAGATTAAACCCACATAAGCTACTGGATGGATCAGCCATTAAACAGGCATTCATCATGGGGCTGGATAAAAGGAAATCAACAAGTCTTCTGATTGTGGTGTAATGATAAGATATGACTGGAATACTCTTTATTCCAGAAGCAGCTTGGGTTTCTGTTCAAAAAAATAATATTCTGCATATTTTATTATACGCAGAGAAGTATGAAACCACAATTCGTTGTCTTCCAACTTAGCAAAGCAAAGAGAAATGCCAAAGTCCTAGGCAGCAAGAAGACAGGAAGAAACAGTTCCATGTAAATTCTAGACTGAACAATAAAAGAATGAGAGAAATAAATAGATTTTATGAGGACTTCAAGAAAAGTTCCCAACATGAATTTGTAAAAAAAGAATAGTTCAGGAAAGACAGCTGAACTACGTTGAATATAATTTCTTGAGGGAAGAGACCTCACATACCTGAAGAATCTAGTCTAACATGATGATATTAGCAGCAGCAAATTATGAGTTGTTATGGACACTTGGGATAGAAGGTGTAGAACTGAAAGACAAGTGTGTAGGCTAACACACCGTAATTCAAAAGATTAGGGTTGGGGATCATTTGGAAGGAAAATTGAGATGAAAATTTAGAATAAAGTGGGAAAAAAAATGGCTCAAAAGTTATGAAGAGTAGAACATTACATTTAAATGAAAAAACTACTTGAACATGGAAGAAAGATGATGGGAAGAAAAAGCAGCAGATAAGAATGAATGGCAAGACAATAGACAAGAAGCTATTGTGGAATAGGAAAGACTGGGACTATCTAGGCAAACAAACTAAGAAAGAGCAAGGGTACAATGCGGGTGAGAACTATTCAAAAGATACTGCCTTTGTGAAGGAGCAGTGAAATCAGTATGACTTGACATAACAGAATTTCAAATTCAGTTTGTTTATTAACTAAGAAAATTACAAACAGAGATCTATCCATGTTAAAGGAAAATTATTATGTTTGTAAATTTGAGTTCTAAAATTTAAGAAAATGTCATAACTAACATGCTGTCTCACAACAATTGCCTTCTGACTGAACGGACTGAACCATATTTCATACGGACTGAACCATATTTCATACGGACTGAACCATATTTCTAACTACATGATACACGTGAACTGTATCTACATGTACACGTGAGCTGTTTTAACTGTTATTATTAAGCGGTTTCTAAATGAAGGATTTTTTTTAACATCAATGGCATAGTTGGAAAACTCAATTTTGAGGATGTATCTTTGAAGTTTGAAACAGATGCACACCTAGTTACATAATCACATGCTAAAATTTTCCATAGTAGCTTACCTTCAGAAAAAGAAAAGGTGATCTCTCAGTCCAAGCAACTAAATACCACTCTGGATAATGTATTCTTTCACTTTCTTTGTGTCAAGATTATTGAGTGATAGAGGGGAACCATTTAAATGAATATCTTAACAGTTTTCCACTAATCATGCAATTTCTTTTTTCTGGAATGTTGGAATTCTGAGTTGGGGCCATTATTTATGTAAGTTTGGATCACTAAAAATTGTGTCTGGGACTATTGGAAATGCACTATAATGGCCTATGTAACATTTAAAGTATGGCATTTAAAGCAAGGTAAACACAAAAGAAAGAAGCAAAAAAAATAAGATGCTGTGAAAGCAAAGGTACTAATATTTTGGAAGCACCATCATTCCGTCTTAGAAAAGCTTAGTAACTTAACACTATCTTGCAAGTAAAGAAAAAAGTAGTAAAGAACAAAGTCAGTCCTATGGTCTAGGACTTTCACAAACAAACATGAAGAAACAAAAATATTGACTAGCTGCTAATAATTGAGGACTGTCTGAAACACCAAACTGAAAAAGTGGTAAATGATTATATAATCAAGTTCTATTGCAGGTTATGTATGTGAGAGAAAAGATGCAGTAGATGCTTAATGATGTCATTTCCTGTTTTTTCTTGTCTAAGTTTGCAATATTGATAATGTTCTATTAATAAAGTACTGTGTAATAAAATAGATATGGATGTATGCCTTTGATTTGAAGCAATTACATTAATTAAAATCATCGTATTGGATATCATAATTTATAGATTCATTTAGTGATAATAATATCTACTGCAGCTGCATTTCTTTTTAATATAAAAATGTATTGCTGGGAGAAGTCATGCTCATTAAATGATTATATATATTATGAATATATACAATATTTAGCATATCTAATCATTACAGGCATATGATTATATGCCTGTATTATATGTATATGCCTGATTATAATAATCCTTTTTTTTAAAAAAAAACAGTCATATCGTGACAAATGATTACTGTATTCCATATGGAACCACAGATATACTATTGAAATTATCTGTCAAATGGCTCTTCCATTCTGAATAAGACCACCACATTTGTTTTAAGACGCAAGAAAATAACAAAAGATCTTGTAGGGTTTGTAGCACGACAAAAGTAAATACCTCAGGTGCAGTATCGGTATGTGAGAGAGGTATCTAGGTTCCCATCCCATTTACTGAAGATCCAGAGCACAATTCACTGTTTTGAAACCCTAACTGTCCTCCAGATGGAGGTCCTGAATATCTGTGAGGATGTTTCAAAAACCCTGTGGCATCTCAAGGGACATTAGATGTTCTATTTCAGCCATTTGATGCAAACCCCTTACTCAGTTCATTCAGCAGAGTCTAGGACGCTGTGCAGCTCACAAGAATTAGCTGTCTAGTTTGACTCAACTCAGGTGTAGATACTTAGCATTTAAATTCCCAAAATAGCATTTTTACAGTCTGAAGCCAAATCTACTGCAGTACATTAACCAACTGGGAGAGGCGTCTTATAGTTCACATCTATAATTACTTTGAAATTAGAGTATGAATATATTCTGAGAAAAGCAGAATATGCATATGTAGTATATACTTTATTTTGTCTGCATATTCTCATACTAATAAAGTGTATCATAATATCACAATATAATATTTTCTGTATCTATATATGTATATGTATATCTACAATGACAAAATATTAGGTGCTCTTCTAACTAGAAATCAGTTAGACATTGGGTAGCTGAAGAATGTTTCATGTTACTCTCCCATTTCTAATGCAAAAAGACTATGTGACTTGAAACCACGACAGGACCTTGTATTTAAACAAATGATTTCATTTTTGTCAATTATAGCTAGAAATTCAATGGCTTTTTTTTAAACATTTTCAACCAAATCTCTTAATTTAGGATTTACATTTATTAGATTGGGAACTTAAAGAAGATTCGTGTATCAGGTTTCTCACTGGTCTGGACTCTTTAAATTAACAAATAGCTACATTTTTGACATATATTAAAAAATATGTCTGACGATGAGGTTCCTTTTCATTAGGTTACCACCAGCTATCCACACAGTATTTGCCTCTGTATTTATATTTGCAGCTTTTTCAAAATGGTATTTTTTCCTTGCACTTTATGAGACAATTGATACAAGAATTGATACTCATTTGAAAGTAACTGTTTTCATTCACTGTTCACCATCATTTTCGGATGTGACAATGAGGCTGCGTCTGAGGCTCTATAGTCCAGTATGTAGTGCTACTATAGTCCAGTTGTGAAATACTTATTTCTAGTAGGGAAGCTATGAAACAGTGCAAAGACAACAGAGAGAGGAACATCCTGACTGGAGTGGGAAAGCTGTGATTAAGGGTGCTGACAGAGCCAAAAAAGAAAATATTCTATAATATCAAGAGGAAACAGCTCTTCACCAAACAGAGAAGACAGATGATGATTTTCAATAATTTCTAATCACTAAAAGGGAAAGATGCCCAAACCTTGGAAATTCCTTATAAAATGGAGATGGAAAATGAATCAGCATGTAGGTGAAATACTCAGTTTTTACTCTTAAGCACATTTTTTTACTATGAGCCTAATGCAGACTTAGGACAAAGCAGAAGAGAAAAAAGACAAATGAAAAATCCTTTGTACCCCTCATTTTGATTATAACCTGAAAGCACAAATGGAAGTCCTTGAAATTGTACCACTTTTCCCCCTTAAACCTCCTCATTATACAGGATTATTTATTTGTAGGTGATGGGCAGGACCTGGATCATAGAATGCCCATCTGGAAAATTACAAAAGCTATTTCTGCTTTACACCATGGATGGAAACAAACATAGAGTGGAAGAAAAACATTTCCTGGAAAATGGTTTTAAAAGCTTTCTGTCTAGTAAAGCTGATAAAATAGTTTTAACACAGGATAGCGTAATTTGACATTTTTAGAATAAACAATTGATCTTTTGCATTACTGCTAGACTGTTGGAGTTAAATGCTCCTTTTACTACCTGGAAGGAGACATATATATGTGTACCAATCACTTGTTTCTGATGAATGAACATATTCCGTCTTTAGAAGCTGCAAGATGTAATGGAAACTGAGAGGGAAAGCTGGGGATGTATCATTTCTTGTTTCTCTGTGTTTACTCTTAACCCTTAAACACTTGATAATGGCCAAAACTTGAAAAAGGACTGAGAAAAAGGACACATGGAAAATTATTTCTGAGCTTTTAACATCCAAGCTTTTAACGGTACTCCCTTCTGTATTGCAGTGTTGAGGTGCACCGTAGATGGTTTCTCATAATCTTTTTTTTGTAAAACACACCAAATATTACATAATCTTATTAAGCACAAAAGATCATGAAACATAGTAAAATTAAAAACTTTAGTCCAATTTTTTTGTGTTTTATTAAAGTGAGGGGAGCCATGCAACTGTGGTTTCTTATCTTGGATTTAGAGTGTTTCTTTACTGAAGACATATAATTTTTTTTTTTTTTTTAAGTGTTAAGTGTTAGGTGACAATGGTTTGGAATGTACATGAAAAATCAAATCCTCTGTTGCTATGTATTCATGTGGGTTTTTTTTGTGTGTGTGTGTTTTCAATGTTAATTTACATCAGACAGAGATTTAGCTCAAAATATGTTTTTGCAAATACGAAAGTATCTGCTTTAGCTTTGTTATATTAGTGTGTTTATACTGATTCTATGATCTTAGAAATGAACTGCCATTCCAAGAAAATTTGCTGTTTCATTCTCTTTTGCAGGTAAAAAATAAAAGTGTTTGGCATTAATAGACAAAGGAAATGCTAAGGATTCATACTCTAGATGTTTCAATACAGTATTAAAAGTCACTACTGTTTAATTGCTCATATTAATAGATTTATCACTGATATCTTCTATATATTTATAGTAGTTTTACTTAGAATATATCAGGTTATTTGACACAATGTTTCATATGAAATGAAACTAGGCAGCAAAGCTAGGTCATGAGAGTTAGAAGAATGTATTTTCTGGCAATCTATTTCTTTGAACCACAAGATTAAGATTACAATTTTCATGAAATATTGAAGCTCTCTGAGTCATTTTTGGACACTGCAGAGTTAAAAATGAGGATTTTTTTTTGCATTTAAAAACAAATCTGTATACATCTCAGAGTGACAGATATGCTTATATTTTGCAGAAATGTGCTTCTGAGTGACAGGAGCCTTGAAATGTTGTTTATGTGTTTAGCTCTGAATATCAAGGACATGATTTAGTAGGAAGCCATCATGTTAACACCATTAATAGCATTTTCACCAGCATTTATAATCCTATACTGAATAGGACCATTTACTTCTTAAACAGACTGCACAGTGTTTCCACATTCCAGACACTACTTTTTCACATGCTATCAAAAGTTAAAAGTTTCCTATTAGAACAGTCATCCCTAAGTAAGAAAACACATTAATTGATGAGAGTTCTGCATCGTAAACATGAAGGCATATACTTTTTTCTTGTTGTCATTTCCAGAAATTCTGCTTGCATTTTCTATTATTAAAATGAATGTCAACACAGAGGAAAGTATGTTCCTGCTGTCACAGGGTGTATGCTTAGACTACATCTGAACATTGTTTTTCAGGGAGAAGTGTTCGATGATTTGATCACCTGTCAGACGTGTCTCTGTGAAATGTCTTGCAGAGCCTTCAGTTCTCTTTCTGTTACCATCTGTGAAGCAAAGAACAAAGCCTGCTTCCCTATAAACTATGCTGGAATAGAAAAATGTTGCAGACATCCATTTGGGGCTTTTGTTGTCCAGGTGGAATTCCTCTTTCTTCCAGAAAAACATAGCAAATCAGAATCACTGTTTTTTTTTACTGTTTATTTGCAAGTCAATATGTGAGCATACCTTTCAATAATCTACCATACAGCTTGCCCCTGTTTTCTCTTTCTTCAGAGTTTCCAGGATTCTTTGTACAGACACATCAGTGCAATATAATGTGTATTTCCATAAGAGAAAGTTTTAGTTTAAAAAAAATTGTCAATCCCCATAATCTTTAAAATGATGATTAACATTTTGAGTTTATTAACATGTTCTTTTAACAGAATAAGATTTTGCATTTTAAAAACCAATAATGACATTGATTCATGCTCAATAGAGACACAATAGGCTATTGTTCTTCATCTCTGTGTTCTTTGCCTCTATATCACATCACAGCTTGTCCAGCTTTTTGCTAAATTAAGATATTCTTCTATGGTGTCCTCTTACAGCTTGTAATGATCTTTCATGTTCTCTCTAGCAAGAGAAAAGGGCCATGCCAGTTATGTTTTGCCAACTCAATGAAAATTCTGTGAAGTTGCAAAATATTACAGTTACTTCAGATGGGCTAAGGCATCTCTTGATAATTAGAAAAAAAATGACAGGTTTCATAAATAATGTGTATGTATGCATTTTGGATTTAATATCATGTCCCTCTGTATGGCCAAGTATCTATGGAAATCTGAAAGTGATGGTAGTAATGATATGTAAGTAACTTTATGCCATTTCTTACCATTTAAATAAATATGGAGGAATTGCTCTCTCCCTTTACCCAAATATGGATTCACTCTTTCTGACTCTGTTAATGTCTGATTTTTTTTTCTTTTTTTTCAAAATAAATCAGAAGGAGAGATCAAAATTATTTCTTCTACAGTACAGTTTAATCACCTAACTTTCAAGAAGGCAATCCAAACTCACATTTCTTCCAAGTCAGACCCAATATGGTTATAGATCTTCTCCAGGAATTTATTCAAACTGAATGACAATGTTGGCTTTTAACGCCTGACTTACTTAATAATCATATTCTGAAGACTTCAGTGGTCTATTAGCTGATATCACCTGATCGTAAAGGGCTTTTGCAACAGGCAGTAGCTCTTGAAAGTTCTGCCCAGTTTGTACAAAACATTTTGATGCTATCAATTACAGAAAAGTAAACATAACAGGAAAAGGAGCCAGAGGCATGGAAGTGATTTTTTGGCAAGGGAAATAAAACTACCTGGGAAATTCAGGTGTCACCAAGATTAGGCAGCAGTTGGAGGAGTTTGTTCTTAGAGTAGGAGTTAGATGCCTTAGTGCTCCTGTGGCATTAGTCAGAGACACTTAGATGTTTAAGTTGCACCACCTAAATTTTGAAATTAGGACTGCTCTGCATGATTTCTTTTAAGAGAAATTTCTGTGGAATGTTCTCAAGTCTTAACAAGGGATTTTCCACTAAAGACCAAACCATATGCCTGCACTTTCTGAATATAGATACCTTCAGGATTTTTAAATGTAAAATCAACATTCAAATAGGATTCACTTTATTTAAATAGACTTATTAGAAATTTAAAACAGATGAAGATGGTTTCAATGAAATGAATAAATAATTAAGGCAAATCTGTACACTCGTCAGAAATTCCATATTAAGAATTAAGAGAATGTAGACAGCCTTCCGACAGATCTGTCTCTTTCCTATAGCTAAAGGTAAGGTTATTTTTTTATACTTGATATTCTTTTCAAGTTTACCTGATCAAACCACAAACTAAAAAATGCTGCCAGGTAACTTACACTGATAATAATCATAACCTTTAATCACAGATAAAAAAGAATGATACAATGCTGTTTATTTAGAAAAGAAAGTGGGCTCAGTTTGAGAGGCAAGTTATCATGCTTCAAGCAATTTTAAACATTGATTGGATTGTGAAATACAATAACAGATTGCACTTTGCAGACTGGTCACTAGCAGTGCATTGTCAGCAAGCACACGCAATAATCCCTGAGTGTTGTAGGACTGCTGCTGTTAATAACTGGACTTAGTTAAAAGCTGGCAAGGACTCAAGTATTTAAGAAGATTACTGCTATAAGCCATTTTTTTTCCCCCAAACATTCAAGGCCATATTCATTAAGGACTTTTGCAACAGAAACAGCTACATCAGAATCTGATTCCATTTTGATAAATGAATAGGTCCTTGACCTTGCAAGTGCTTACAGTGGGATCTTTGAAAGTACCTAAGGGAAACAGGTAATCAACTTTCATATTCAAAGTCAAAGGAAATTCAGAATCATTTAAAAAATTCCACTAATGCGTAGGTAACTTTACATACCTTAAAAAAATGCATTAAATGTAATAAGATTATTTTATCTACATCCCACTGTTTACTGGATCTTGGTCTAATTTAATAGAAAATTAAACAGAACAGTCAATCTGTTTGGTTAAAAAAAGTGATGAAGGCACTTTTAAATGTTAAAACTATGATGGAAATTAGAAGTGATGTAAAATGAGCTCACAATATTTAACCAGAAGTCAATACCTATTTTGGGAGTCTGAAGGGAGCTGTAGCAGGCAGAATATGGAGGAAAGCTCGACTAAGCAACTCGGTGAAATTTATCCAAGTCAAACTGGATTTCAGTAGAGTGTCACTGAAATCAAAACAAAAGAATCCAAAGCTGAGAATGACCTTCCCTAAAAAGCAAGCAACTCCTTTCCAAGGCACAGAATAACATCAAGGGAATTAAGGAGGGTTTGGTTGGAGGCATAAAAATGATAGAAAGGGCATATGTTAAATAAAGGAATAATTCTATGGTATTTGTATTCTCTGCAGGAAGTCAATGCACCACTCAGCCATCCTCAAGCAAAGATAAAATTACATGGATTGTGATTTTTAAAGTTATTCTTAAGGTTAAAGATATCCCGTGCTTCAAATGCTGTGTTAGGTATTGATACATCATTATGCATTAGGCAGTACACTCTCATCCCTAGTACAAATACTCCTTTGGGTCTAATCTAGGTAGAATAGGACTCTACATCAATTATTTCAGAGTTCGCTCTGCTTCATAACTTCTTTAGTCACAACAGGTTATTCCTTCTCTGGAGAAAAACTTAATAAAAAACAATGTTCTCTCCTATATTTTGTATTTTTTTTTCTATTTTTTCCTGCTTCATAGGATCGGTGATGTCCCTATTTTCTTAATAAATTTTCCATTGTTATAAGAGCTGAGACTGTCTGCAGTTCCCAATCTTTCTGCAGCATGCCATATTCATACATTTTGGCATTTGTACTAGATACTCTGTGTGCTACAAAGCATTTTGTGGCATGTACTTTTCACATTGAGAAGAGGGCATTCTTACGGCCTTCCTTGATTTAATGTCTGCTACCAGACTGTATAGTACATGAAAAACTAGGTACAGTGTCTTTGGTGATACCCTCTGGTGCTATTGAAGATCTATTGGGAATTCTATGATCTTCTCGTAAGAGTAGAAGGGAATTTTGTAGCCAAGGCAGAAGACCGATAGACATTGGTATGAAGTTGCCTGGCTTGACCATTTCTATACTCTATATCACCAAGATAGAAAGAAGGAGCTCAAGTGATCTGAAAATGGATTAGATATGAAATGAAAAGGTAAAGAAATGCAATTGATTATTGGGGTGGAAGAGTCCTTAATAGTTGGAATATCTAAACAAACATTTTGAACTTTCTTCTGCCCTAAGAGCAAACTGACCTTCTAGGGCTTCTATGGTACAGAGCATATTTTGAGTTATATTTGTCTCTACGATATTGCTATGCTTATATGTACATTTAAATTAAGAGGAAACTTTTTTTTTCTAATTTTAAAACACACACATGTGCACACACTCATGAGTACGTATATGTTCACATTCACCTAAGCATGTGCTCACATAAACAACAGTCCTTATTTGGCAAAAATTCAAACTGATACCATATTTAGCTTTTTAGTCAATTATTTTCCAAAAAGAAATTCTAATTTCTACTCAGGTATGGTGAGATTCATGCTCAGAGAAAACTATTCTTTTTACTTCATATATTTTCATGTTGATATTGCACATTGCTTATCATTAATTATATCAGAAGTGGACGTACATTATCTCTGCAGCATGTTATTTTTTTTCCTCCTCAGAAGGGTGTTGATTCTGCTTGCTGGGACATCAGATTATCAACTTCTCTATCACTATGTCTCTCTTCTTTCCCTTGTTTTTTTTCCTGCTCCAGGAATACAATATTAGAAAATGCATCACTTTTTATATTATGAATCAACTGAAGCCAAGTAGTAAACTTGCAAGACTGGCATCATTTGTAAAGTCTTGTCTTCGAGCTTTAAAGCTGTTTTCTGACAAAGTAATCATAAGAATTTATGGCTGGTCTGTGTATGGCCAAAATACTACAAGACGTGAAATAGATACTCCATAAATATTCCACAACATTTAACACCTCACACTTATGGAGAAAGCATTGCCTAACTCAATGTAATTACAAGAGATCCTGAAGTACAAATATAATATTTATTTTATATTAAATTAATTTAGTTTAGATGGTAGATTTTGAAATATCGATACAATGGGAAAAAACACTTCTGGTTTATGCCTTAGTGAAATGGCCTTGGAATTCCAAACAGTTTAGCTTTAATCTGCCTGATTTCCTAGGATATCATTTTTAAATTCTAGATGAGAAGAGTTTTGCTTGATTTGGAGTTTAGCTTGAAGAGTTTGGACAGACTGGTGTGGTTTAATACACAGACACAGATCCATTTTGATGCAGCGCATATCTAAGTAAACCAAATGTACTTAACAATAAAATTTCTGAAAGCTGAAAATCTTTTTTTCAGAATTGGGAGAGATTTTTGAAAGAACCGTATTTTCAAATGCACTGGAATATCTTTATATATTCTGCACCTGATTTAACTCGTTAAGGAAAATAATGAGAAATGCTTAATTTGGAAAACAAAAACATAAACTAAATGAAAAAAAAAAAAAAAAAAAGATGAGCTACTATGGTAGAGCTATCTTTGATACTTCCATCCACTACTACAATTGAATAGCTGAAATTTTATTTTTAGCAAAATGTTCAGGACAATCTTCATGATGAATAGCAAATCATGATGAATAGTAAACAGAAGTAAGATATTTTTGTGGTACTATTAAGATACTTGGTGAGATGCTTGCCGCAGTTTTAATCTTTTCTCTGAAGAAAAAATGTTTATGTAAAGCTGTTTCTTGAAATCAATCTTCATTAATATCTGTGTGATAGAAAGATTCATAAAGGGCTTTTTTTCTTTCACCTGCAAAATCAAATCTATCACAGAATATTGATAAATATACTTAGGTACAGATTGCAAATGCAACTGATTTTCTTTTTGTTCCAAGATCTAATTTTAAAATGTATTGATAACTCCATTTAAAATAATATTACATTCAATTGAAGCCAAAAAAAAAGGCTAGACAGCGAAAATGGGGAGGTATTGTCAATTAATAATATATGACCTTTCACTTCTTTTTGCGAGATCAAAAATGACTAAACCAATGCTTGAGTAAGACAGATGAGTCTGTAATTCAATTTCATCCAAAACGTTAATTTTTTGCACTCTATTTATAATGGGAGAAATCATACTCTGATTTGTCTTCCCTTCTCTTCTTTGAGCCTGGTTATGGCTCAAAAATGTATTTTCTTCTACTACTACAGAACTCCATTCTTTGCAAATCAGTTCCCAAAAAAATCACATAAAATCTTTCTGAGATAGTATAAATTAGTGAGAATCCGATTAATTTGAGGATCTAAACCCTCTGTTCCACAAAATGATTACATGGTGTTCAGAAACAACCCAGGGCAGAATCCAAAAGGCACAATTAATCATATGAATTAAGACAACTTTTTTAATACTTCTGATTTTTAAGAGTCTCAATATTCCTACTTGGATATGTCTTTAGACTTATGCAATATTAATAGATTTAGTGAACAGATAGGAAGCCACTATGTGATATTGTTCACACATACTCTTACATAACTTTGTGTTTATTCTTGCACCGTAAAAATAATTAAAAAAATGTTTTCAATAGAAATCAATTTTCTTGTTTGCTTTTCATTAGACTGTTTTCTTACGCATAAAGTTCTATCTATCTACCAAGTTACCCGAAATAAATTTGCTTAGAATTGTCCTCTTACATCAGTCACATTCAACAGAAAACAGCTTGTTATTTTTGTGTCTGATGCACTAAATTTCAAGTAGAACATTGGTTTCTTCTGTTACATGGACAACCTTCCATAAAAGAGAAAATTGAGTAGGAGAGGAGATTTTTGGGAAACAGCCACAAACTGAAGCATCAAAAGTTACACAGCAACTTAAGGAAAAATTCTTGACAGTGAGGGTGACAGAGCACTGGAACAAGTTGCCAAAAGAGGTTGTGAAATCTCCTTCTTCAGAGGTCTTCAAAACTCGCTTCGACGCAATCCTGTGTAACATGCTCTAGGTGACTCTGCGTTTGGAGACGGATTGGACTAGATGATCTCTAAAGGTCCCTTCCAACTTTAATGATTCTGTGATTCTATGATTTTCACGTGATCAGGAAAATCACACCATATCAGTGTTTGTAGCATGAGTCTCACTGTTTTAGACATGGATATTGTATGTCACAGAGCAAGTAGTTCAACCGTACATTTTAAAAAGACAGACCTCCTAGATGGAAGCAGAACATAATTTTAGGAAGTATACTATGTATGCACCGGGACCAATAGTCACATTTTATATTACGTGCTTGAGATGATATGCATACGTATTAGTGGAGTGTGCAAATAAATATTTAGAACTTAGCAATCTGTCCATGTGCAACCTATTTTTATAAAGATCTGTAATTATTATTTAGCAATTCTCTATACATCGGGTCTTATAAATCACCAAGTGCAATTAGACAATCTTGTAATTTGTTATGGTATAACTCTCATTTAGGAGTTCATAATAATTAATAATGGAGGACTAATATACCACTGAAACAGAAGAGATCTAAAAAGTGCTTACATTGCAATGAAGTTTTATATTTTATTGGTTTTTCAATATGAGGATAAACTGATTCTAACTGATTCTAACTGTAAAAATAAATCCAACACACATCTTAGTTCTTTAATGTCCATAAATAGACAAGACCTAGACTTAATGAATTATTTGACAAGAAGCACCTTTATCAGCAATTTCCCCTAATACTGAATCTGAACTAAAAGTCACTGAAGTTTTTTTCCATTGATTTGACTTGGCTGGCTGCCCAGCTGTAGAATCAGTAAAATCCAGTAGGACAGGCGGAGTAGTTAAACAATACACAAGTTAAACAGACCCACTGTGCTGAGTCAGTTCTGACTCAGAAGAGTACTCTTTCACCAGAATCAGAGCATGATATTTTAGGAAGTTTTCCAGTTTTAGATATTGACAAAATCCAGCTTTGAATGATGTTTAAGGCATGACAAGATCAGAGGCCAAGATAATGTTGCTGCAAGTCAAATGAGATGAATACATAAGAATATTAACTGAGAAAAATCAACAATCTGAAAAAAATGGGAAATATTAGAGGGATTTGGAGTAGAAACTATTAGACAGATTTGTGATCATTTGGTCTTCAAGGAAGGAACTTATTTCTCAGAATAACTTATTTTAAGAAATGAATATGGAAGAAATTATTCAGCTCCCCAATCTCCTACAATACCAGTGTCAATCTTTGAATCTCTCTTCGGTGTTTGGTTCAATACTGTTTGGAAATACTGTTGTTTTACTGAAAGCTGTGCATTATGCAAACATGCATGCGCATGCACACGCGTACACACCCCTGTTCACACGTAAAGACAGGTACCACCCAGTTTTTGATGAGTAGGTGTTAGTGAATTATAAATTCATGCAATTTTTTTGTCTAAAATATTCTGACTTCAGAACTTTCTAGCTAACTAGAGAGAAAAGAGCCACAATGTGCACTACAACACTTTCCACCAAAAAAAAGTGTTTAGACCTCATTCCTGAGAAATATTTTCGAAAAGTATGCAAAAGACAGGGTCAAGTTAGAAAAACAGAAACAATGAAAAAGGAAACAGAGTCCGAAGGAAAACCACACTTCTTTAGAAAAGGAAAAAGAGGGAAAAATAAGAATCTTTTAACTCTGGAACAGGGAAAATAACTACATGGGCATCTGGTATGATCAAAATAAAATCAGCAAGCAATAGAACATGTTGCATAATCCTGTATTGAATAAGAGGAGATAATCTTTATAATTCCTTTTTTATTCTTTTTATTTTATTTTATTTTTTGTGATAGGCTAGCTAGCTCACCCTACACTTCTTTAGCATTCTTTGATACTGAAACTTTTTATTTCCTATTTGTCGGATTGAGTATTGAATATCTCACTTAATTAGTAAGTGTTGTCAAGCTAGAGCAAGGCAGTGCAATAGCTGGCACACTGCCCAGAAGTAGAAACAGAATAGTAAAATCTTGCAAACAGGACAGGAAGAGAAGTTAAACAAGAGACAAATCTACTTTTGGCAAACATTCAACCTGAGAAACTGGGAAATTGCAGATGGAAAGGAGAAAGGAAAGAAAGATAGAAAAAAAAGAAATATAAAAAATGTAGCTAGATAAATTTTACAATATTCATCATTTCATCAATCTTCGGACAGCAGATATCACATATGACATAGAATATACTAATGAAAATGAATCCCTTTAAACTAGAAATTCCTGGGATAACTGAGTCAAGTGAACGGTTGAAGACATCAGATACCTTCATTCTAAGACCTATTCACACAGAAACAGAAGAAAGCAATCTATCTCTATGTTAATTAAGAACTGAAAAAAAAAATCATGCTTCAAAAATTGTAAAAACTCTTTAAACATATTTTAATAAAATGTATAAAAGATATATAGCATATAATTTATATGTATGATATATATTTATACAAAATTGTAAGAAAGTTGTATAAAAGATGTGTAAATATGGAATACCTTTTATTTTTCTGAACAGTAAAAAGAACACAAACATTAGTGTTAGGATTCAAAAACTTAACAGTAAATTGTTTTGTCTTTTTGTAATTGTTTTCTCTCATTTTCTGAAGGCTGTGCGCTGCTCCCTTTCTTTCACTTACTCCTGATGAGAAGCCTGTCTTGTAGGTCTAGAGCTTTTCTTTAGATCTCCTAGATCAGGAGATTTCAAACTTTCAGGCTCAGGTCACTGACATTACTGTATCTTATTCTGACTATTCTAGAAGTCCAAAAGATAAAAATAGGTTGTAATTGCTCCTCATGAGATTTTCTTGGTGCAAGGTCAGTGTGGGACCAAAACTTATTTTACTATCCTAATTTTTATAGCCTAAACATATGAATATACTGGAGATAGCAGACCGTGTGCTGGGGACAAGACTATTCTCTAATTCATGACCAGTGATGCTGCAGAAAATAGATTGAGATATTTACAATTCACGGTACTGGATATTAAAAACACCAGGGCTTCTCTTACACTTTTCCCAATACTCTCCTTCCAATAAACCTGTCTTCCAAAATCCACAATAATAATATATCTTTGGCCTGGATTGTTCAGGATGGGACCAAATACAGGCCACTTACGTAGGTTTACTTTATGTTTACCAGCAAAACTTCTCATTAAATATTTTTAAACATATTACTGATATGTTTAAGTATTTACATAATATGGATGACTAATCACCAGTGGGTGCATAGGATCCAGAACTTACCCTTGTATGACCTTTTCTGGGCTTGCTGGTGGTATTAACATCTTGTCAATGCTTTGATCTCTCAATCTCAGATCTTTCAGATAGCTATTTTTGTATATATACAGGCATGTTCTTACTTCATCAGGCTACAGCACACGTGCTGCTGTGGGTAAACTCATTTTAGTCAGAAGTTATTCAAGACACCTGGTAATTTATTTGAAAAACTCCATCTGTGTCTGAAATTTGTGACTGAGCTAAATCATGACCATTGTAACACTGCAGTCTCCTGTGATGTGAGGTGCATATTATCTGATCAGACAAACCAATATAGCATGAGAGGGGTCACTTGTGATGTTCTCTAAGCAGCTTAACGTCTATTAACAATTGCAAAAATAGTTCTTTTATTATCTGTTTTTAATTAAACCAAAATATACTCCATGATCACCAGCAACTTCAGAGAAAGCCATTTCTGAAACACTTGCAGAATCTTGGCATATGTTTTGATTCTACTTTGTCTGGTTACATTAGACTGTGTAAAGGGTGAAGGTTTTACCTACTCTCACACTCAGGAGATTAAGCACAATATGGTCCTTCCATATGGTATTTGTGCCTAAAAACCAATGAGATTAGAATGCCTATGCTGAACATCACTCCATATGTTCATCAAAATGGCTCATAGGTCTTGACAAAGCTACTGATTTTTTAGCGATATAAATTAATACCTTTAACATTCTCAGAAACATCTTCAGCATTGCCAAATATTATTTTGTTTCATTTTCCCCCTCCCTACAATTTATGTTATCATCTACTCTGCCAACCATTGCTTTGTTTGTTTTTGGTGTGCTTTATTAAATGAGCATAATTCTTTCATTTCTATACTACAAAAAATATATTTTGTTTAGGAAAATAATCTGTTTTACACTTCAGAACAATTTTCAGTGGCTTATCTGCTAGTTGTTTCAGTTGTTAGTACATGGAATCTTTGCAGTCACACTTAGTTTCCTGTCGAATACTATTCTGGTTTTATCTTGATATTCAAGTCACATGGTAACACCATTTTACCACCGTTATTAATGGAATTGGAGAACAAGAAAACTCCTGTGTTTTTTGCCCCTATAGTATTCACAACATTTTCACGGGATAATTTTCTCTCAACCCCCAACCCTGAGGATGTAGGAAATACTGAAACCCGAACCTAGTTTTCATTGCACTTCGTTGGTTACTTATAAGCTTAAGAAAAGAAAATCTTTCATATCTTAAAGCAAACTTATCAATTTCTATTCCTTTCCAATTGGGACAGGGTGAACGGATGGAGATGCTGAAATCAGAACATGAAAGGGGACTATGAGTGAGACAAGAATAGTGACAATCAAAATAGTAATACACATTGTTCAAGGAAGCCTTTCTTTATCTTTGCATAGCTGAAAATTAATTTTTAAACCAAGCTGTCCCATAAGACTTCCCAATTTTTGCCCTTTTATTTTCCCCCTGTGTTTTTGTTTAATCTGATTTTTTATTGCTCCTTTCTCAGATCAACTCAGATCTGAGTTGATCTTTTCTTTCACTGGATCTTGAATAGACTCTTTAGTTCTCCTTCTCATTAATCTGCTGTTTATCTTTGGCTGACTGAATCACATAGCACTTGGCTTTTTCCCTCTTTCTGTATAGATTGGCTGATTTGACTACTGTAAGAAATAACTGGCCTTTTAACTTTGATGCCTAAATTAAGTATCTGTGGTCTAGTGGGGGAGAATCAGGGGTCAATATTGTTCAGAAGCAAGCATTATGATTAATAGCCCTCTATACAGAAATAGAGACATTTTTTTTTTTCTATTCTTGGTTAGGGCAAATATTCTAAATCCTCCAGTGGCAATGATTTTCATTTGTTTTGGACCAATGGTGGAGTACATAGTGTAATATCTTTTCATTTGTGACGACCAATGTATAAATGTAGAATCTAAACACAGATTATTTGAAATTATGGTCATTATGTGTATATTAATATGTATGCACATATATATGTATATACACTCACACATATATATTACTTTCTAATTTTGATTCATTTTGAAACTCACTTATGTCTTATTCACTAAAATTGTTTAGGATACACTTCGTTAACACTCTGTCATCTACTTTAAAAAGGAGCGTAAATGTGAATGAACACAAGGAGCCACTGATATTAATACTGATGACTGTCACTCAGAATGCCTTCAGGTGTTTTAAATAAGATATTTAATGGTGCCTTGATAGACATAAAAATCTAATACTTAATTTGAATTATGGTTTTCTGAATTACTGTATTACAGAAGGAAATATCTCCACTCCATTGGCTTAAGGTATTTTTACTTTGCACTACTAATCTTACATAAAAAAGGATTATTTTACACATCATTGCAACCTTTATAACAATCTAAACGGACTCCCTTTCACTGCTGCTTGCAGCTATCATTTAGGAGTAATAACAGAGTGGGTTTAAAAGCGAATATCCCATCATACAGTATCTATCTAGTAATTTTCCTCTTGTATTTTAAAACGGTTTTTCTTTTTCAATTGACTATTCCAACTATAAGAATTTAAACTTAAATCTCTCTTGTTCACTTTAGCCCGTTGACACAAAATTGAAGTTATTCATGATTCTGTTCAGCAACTCAGTCATTATATGATATTTTTCTAGGTCTGATGCATTTTTAATAGCAATATCAGTACAAAGAGATTGAAAGCAACACAAAATAATGGGGGTGGAAGCCAAATGCAAAATCAATATAACAGATGCTTACAGAGTATTTAAGTAGAAGAGAAAGCAGTTCTCTCCAGATAAAAGTAATAAATAAATAAATAAATAAATATATAATTAAACCATGGCGATTGCTCATTTTTGCCCAGTTCCAAGTTTGAGATTTTTATTTTTATATTTTCAAATAAGAAAAAGATACCTGGTCCTCTTGCAATGTATGCAAACTATTCTGTTCTTTGAGGTCATTTATTTTATCATTGTGGAACAATCCAGATTGATTAGCTACTGTTATTTATTGCAGCAAAGTTCTGCATAAATTCAAATTGCTTAGCATATAACCATACCTTTAGGGGAAAAAAAGAAAGTGTCACACAGGTACCGTATTTAAAAATCCCATTCATTTTTCATCAGCTACCTCAGTAAATCAGAAGTTCCACCACTTACAGACTTCATTTGGAACGTTCAGCTATGAGTAAATGTATAAAAATAGTAGTAAAGATATAATGGATACAATTTTACAGTGTGGTCTCCCTTTATGTCACTATTTGAGAAATAATTATTATACTGTTCCTATCTAACAGTGAGTTTGGTATTCAAATGATTACATCAACAGTTAAATCAGTTACATCAACAGTATTAGTATCTAGTATTCCAGGGTTCAAAATAGCAGGCTGAATATTGTCTGCAGGTTGAATAAACATTATCTACTATATCTATTTTGATCAGAAATTTTTATTTAAAAATATGTGTACGGCATCATATTGTGAATGTATGTTATACAGTATCTGCATCTCAGTGATAAACTATTCCAGTGCATTGATCACTGAATCAAGACCTAGGAATTTCATCTGTCATGCTGAATGCTTAACCTGGTTTCTTTACATGGAAGCACTTTTTTTTCCATTCTTGCTAAAATCATTGAGATTCAGAGTCTTAGTGAAAGAGTAAGTATTGGTATTGTGCTTTAAGTCAGCTAAACACTTCACCATATTCTATTTCGAGAAACTTCACTGGTTCTTTGTTTATAAGTGTTTCAAGTATGCTATTTTTAATAAAGATTCTAGTTCAGTATCAGGACAAAAGTGGAAGAACTTCTAAAGGATGGCTTGAGGTTCTACTTTTGAGCCGTGAATAAGTTAATATTGGGGAATAATGTAATACTGGGAATAAGTCCAGCTCAACAGTTGGGACTTGTCTAGCCCTCAAGTAACAACAACAACAACAAAAAAATAAAATAAAATAATATTCAAGATACAAGTACATTAAAATAAAGTACAAGGGTTTTATGCAGAGAAGATAGGAAAATCAAAAGGTGAGCTTGGATGTAGTATAGAGAAAAGGTCCTAAGATTTTATTATATTTTTTTTCAGGGAGTCTATCAGTGATACAAAGGCTCAAATGCTCACAGAAAGCCTATGAAACCTCTGCTCAGGAAACAAGATTAGTAAATTTATTATGAAGAAGAATTTTACAAAGAACTTCCTATCTGGTAGTTGACCATGCTTGGCTTATTCAGGTCCTTAACTCCTTACCCTCTAATTACCCTCAAAATCTGTTCCAGTTCTAGATATTGTCAGCTAAATCCTTGCAGGTAGAGCAATTTTCTAAAAAAGTAAACCAGTTTTGCCAAGATACAAGACTGTTTCCTTTTCCCAGTCTGAATAATATTTCTAATAGGATTCAGCCTGCATAACATATGCAGCTAGGTTCTGTTTATATTTTAAGTGTCCATGAAACAATCCTCCTACAGAGGTCTGCATCTCTAACTATTCCTTGCATAAAGATAAACACAATTGATGGTTTCCAGAAAAAAAAAAAAAAAATTTTTTTTCCTCTTAACAACATATGAACACTGTATATGAGCACATTCAGGGAGAAGAGTTCATTTGCGTACTATGAATGCTCCTTGACAGTGCTGGGACTTTGGTTTTGGTTGATGTAGAAAACATTTAGCTAACAGTATCATAGAAAAACAGGTCAGAAGGGTTCTCTGGAGGTCATCTAGTCCAGCCTCCTACTCTAAGGTTGACATACTTGAGTTAGACTGGGTTGTAGAAGGCCTTTCCCAGCTGAGTATCTCTAAGGACAGAGATTATGTAGTCTGCTCCAGTGCTCTCACTGCTCTCACTGTGAAACTTCTTTCCTCATGTCCACTCGGACTTTTCCTTGCTATAACATGTGTTGCCTCTTGTCTTTGCTTATGTGCACCTCTGAGAAGTCTCTGACTATCTTTCCTATAGATCACCTTTAGCAAGTGGAAAACTGAAGTTAAGTAGCTTTGCCTTCTCTTCCTCAGCCTAGACGACCCAATTCTCTCAGGCTCTCCCTGTTTCCACAGTTGTATACTAGACTCAATGCACTATTTTGACATGTGTTGTTCATCTCCATTCTAATAATGGAAAGTTTCTGAATGCTTCCTTTTTATGCAGCCAATTTCAAAAAAGCAATGAGAAAAGGCTTTAAGGTTGCCAATGTATTTAGGGGAGAGTGATTCACTCGTACATCCATTGTACACCCCTCCCTACCATTGCATCCATGTGTGCACATGCACACACAAACACACGTGCACTCACACATGCACACACACAGCCCTATTGGATAGGTTCCAGTTCTTTTCATGCAGAATTGCATACAGAAACTTGACAACTCATGATCCAGACTGTTAGTTTTTTGGAGGAGGGAGTATTCATTTGTTTACGTACCATTTCTCCTTTGACAGTAAATGAAGAGTAATTTGTTTTCAAATGAACCTAGGTATTGTGATCAATTTGCAGCAGAATTACTCTATTTCCTCTGCCAGACTTACTGAGATAATATATTTAAATTTTTAAAATAAAGACAATCCTTTCCATCATCCATTTATTTTGACATATTTATTTTCTGATGTATCTTTTTGGTAAAAATAGTATGTTGAGATGTTATAAAACATATTTCACAGTCAGTGCCAAAATTTATATATACTTATATATATATATATATATATA
>VZSV01000040.1:3002402-3013145 GCA_013398735.1 Nothocercus julius
GTGAGGAGGATGGTGCTGGCCTCTTTTCATTGGTGGCCACCGACAGAACTAGAGGAAACGGCCACAAACTGAAGCACCAGAAGTTCCACAGGAACTTAAGGAAAAATTTCTTGACAGTGAGGGTGACAGAGCCCTGGAAGAGGCTGCCCAGAGAGGTTGTGGAGTCTCCTTCTCTGGAGACCTTCAAGACCCGCTTGGACACAGTCCTGAGCCACATGCTGTAGGTGACCCTGCATGTGTAGGGGGTTTGGTCTAGATGATCTCTAGAGGTCCCTTCCAACCTTAAGCATTCTATGATTCTATGATTCTATGATATGAGATTCACATTCTGTTATAATGCAAGAGGAAGAAATTATTACAAGGTTTTTGAAACCACTTTAAAATCTTCCTTGCTTTGATTTTTTTCCATATAAAATTTACCTAAATTTTAACAACTTTATCTGAAAAAATGAACAGCTCCAGCTTAGAATGCAAGTATTTTAGAAATGTGAGGAGATAGAAGATTTTCCTTTCAAACTTCTATTTCAAATTCAACTTGGCAAAACATATTTAATGTTAATTATGTTCTGTATCCTGGAGAAGAAAGAGAAGAGACGTAGAAAGGTACTTAAAATACTATCTGAAAGTTGTTCACAAAGAAATTTTTCTAATAGTTTTAGTACAAGTAATACATGATTAAAACTTTGGTTAAGTAAAGCTACTGCAATTAATCTGATCTTATACACAGCTATCAAATATCTGATCACTATGGAATAAAGCTCTTTTGATATTAGTTAAAGGTAAAATTTCAAAGCAGTGCAAAGATGTTTTACTCCTATTGATGTTGATAAGAGGTGCCTGACCAAAGTCATATACAGTACATTCAAAATTCCCTCTACTAATTAAGAAATGAGACGTAACTCTATACAACTCTATACACATTACGATACGGCGTCTTGCAATAGAAATATTTCAAGGCAAAGTCTTTCTATATAATCACTGTATTGTACGTAGTATACTTGGGGTTCTACAAGTTCTATCTTTAATAGTTCTAATATCAGAGAAACTGAGTGTGTTCAAATCTAGAAATGTGTGATTTCAGTAACTCTGCCTGGAAAACCATAGTACTTCAAATAAAAATCATTTAGTAGAGCAAAAAAAGAAGAAGGTTTTGAAAGTCCATTCACAAGTAATACACACACATCATACCGGAAATTATACATACCCTATACATATATATATTATACGTATATATATTATACATACATACATGCATATATTATACATACCTGGAAATACAAAGTTTGTTTTTACATCTAAATAAAGAGTACCAAGGAATAAATTTGAATATCTTAGCCCAAATTGCTTTACTGCTGAAATAGGAGATCATTTTCTCTGCTTTAGACTATTCCTTTCTGGGATACATGTGCTACACATGGCCTAGTCATCAGCAAGTGTGAATGAGTGCCAGTGAATCAGTGGGGCATTTGAAGGGAAAACACCACTAAATTCTGTTAAGGATATATATATATATCTAAGATTTATGTAGTAAAGCTTCTATTACTTTATAAATCTCACCTAGTAACTCTAAAGGGCCTGCAATGGATGGAAAAGATGCATAATAAGAGATGATTTTAAAACATAATAATAAAGAATGATTTAATGTTTGAATTTGCTCCTTTAATGGAGAAAAGTAGTTCCTTATTGGCATAGGAAAAGTTGTAATAATATTATTAAGAAAGCTAAATTATATTGTATGCTAGACATACAATAAGAAAAACATAAGAAAAACAAAGGAACAGCAAAGCAGGAAACACTATGGCCGTAAAGAGTTCATGTAAGTATGAATAGAGACAGAAAATGTAACTTTTGGTAGAAATTTTAGAAAAAGTCAAAATAAATATTATCAACCCAGTGCTCTTTCCTAAAGTGTTTTTACTAGAACCTTTCTCCTATTTATGCTACAAAAACGGGCTACAGAGAGAAATAGTTTGAGCGTTACAATTAAGTGAACAAAGCAACATGTAGCTTTAAAATAAAAATGGTAAACTGACATTTGGCAGAGATCATGCCACTTGTAATACCTGTTTGGACAGTTTGAAATGCTGGTGTATTTACCACAATTAAGTACTTTTATGAGCATGTCCGAAGTTTGTCAACATTATACAAAATTCTCATTGATTTTTGTGGTATTTATCTCCTCTAACCTTTGTGTGCTTTTTCTGTCTCCTCCATTTTTCTTGGCAAATTCAGCTTCCCCCACTGTCATTTTAAACTGAAGATCCACTATACTTCCTTGGATTTTATAAGACATAAATTTATCATACAGAGGGTAAACAACTCACAGCATTGTTCGACCTTCTTTCAGTCATAAAGTTACAGTTTGTCCTACATGTTTGGAATCAGTTCTCAATCTTAAATAGAATGTATTTTCACACTGCAAATGCATATATATCAAAGATTCAGAGTTCTCAGAAATTGCTTTCTTTTCCTATAGAATCCTGTGAGTTTTTGTCGTGATCAGCTTTATACCAACGACACGCTGTCTGCAAGTGAATGAATATGATAGCTTTGTCCCTCACGTTTTTGTTTTCACTACCTGTTTAGGTAATCAGTTCAGTCTGAATGTTATTGCTAATATCAATTAAATCAGGTCAAAAGCATAACAGCAGGAAAAAGAGATCAGTCAGTTACCATATGAAAACCCAAGACGCTGGGGCACCTTATGGTATGTGCAAACAATTCACTATACAATTTCTGGAGAGAGGAAACTGGCATACTGTTGAATACTGTTGTCCTTTGGGTAAAATTTTAATTAAAAAAGCAGCATGGATACAGGTTTTAGATCTTCACAATTCAAATAGCTGAGAAAGCTGCTTGAATTTTAAAATCTTATAAGGTATTTCATTTAAAAAGACTTCTGTTATCTCAGTCTTAAAATGTTTATAGTATGATTGACCGGAATTTATGAGTCAAGTGAACCCTGAAGTAGATCACAGCACAAATTAAGAAGGGATATTGAAAAGATACAACGTCTCCTTCTGGACTAAACTTGAAAAACAAGCACCTGTTTTCAGAACAGGAACCAGGAAAGATAGCGCCCCTTATAAATAGCTGCTGTAATTCGCAGTGACTAAGAGTGTCTAGGGTCCTGCCATTCACCTGAGCATGGCCAGATGTGTTTTGATCATACTGAAGAGATAGATTATTCCTACATTTGTGCAGCTCTATACAAAGGGAACAGAGCAAAAAAGGTAACAGAAGGGCCATGTGTCTGATCCTTAAGCTGTATTTCTGTGTAAGCAAGTCTGTACGCGCTTTTATTGCACTTCTGGTCTGTATCCAAGGGTGATCACATTTGTATTCATATAATATATTTATATTGATCACATTTGTATTCATACAATACATTTGTGTAAACAGAATTCCGTCAGATTTTTCCGATGTAAAATCTGTTACTTAAGAACCAAGATATGCAATAGCCAAGGGTAAATACATGTACAAAAAAAACCCTCTAGGTTTTGTATTAAGATTATTTTTCTTCTTCTGAGTATTTTGAGTTTCTTGAGGCATACAAGCACTTAAATAGACATCCCTTCATTTTGTGAGGCACTGTGTATTTGTGCAATAGGTAAAAGCTTTGTTAACTGTGGCTTCTGAAGACCGGAGTTATAGAAATTAAAACGTTTTCTTTCCCCCTCTTTTTGTTCTGTTTTGTTTTTGAACGAGACATCAGTTTGTGCTTACCTATGAGGTATCACATGATACCTGGTTAAAAATGCTATATAAGTGTAAACACAAAGCTAGAATAGTCTCAAAGGAAAAGATCAGGCATTTTAAAAAGACATCATAACAAAAGCTAATACGAGAAGAAAGAAAAGACTTACATTATCACTTCTCAGAGACAATAAGAAGGAAAGTAGAAATCTCCATGGAATACATATAAAATAACTAGAAAAAAAGAATACAACTCATTGAACTTCCCAAGAATTTTCCTTGCTTTAGTTAGTCTAAATAATGAAATTCAATAGCGCTATTAATAACAGCTAAAAATTAGACTTCTACTTCTGAAGTAGCCGTATATCCTGCTTTTATAATAGTTAGAGGCACAAACATCTCAGCAGGAAAGTTATTTCATGCTAAGTAGATGTCTAAACTTAGGTTTAAAGTTTGGCTTCTGAGAACACCTCTGAAAGACACTCTGTGTTTTTGAGTTTGTCCCCCACACATTTCTTTGTCCGTGTTGGTACTAAGTGTGCTCATGTGCATCTTTCAGTTGCACATCATCTTTCAGATCCCCATTTCCCAAGTTTTATGGGAAATGGTGCTTCAAATGCGTTATTCGGAAGGGAGCAGGGCCTGGGCATTTAGTAAATGAGAATATTGGCTCTCACATCTGCATTACTGGTGTGAGCTGCACATCACCCACTTGATCTAGATATAGCTGAAAAATATCTTTAAACCTACTTGCTTCTCTCCTTTGATTCTGAGTCTGAGCTAGTCTTGTTCGCTCAGACTAAAATGGCTAGACTTCAAATGGCTAGGCATCAAATACCATTTGAGATGTCCTAGATTTCCTCTCTTGCTGACAGTTGCTATTCTAAGAAGAAACAAGTTTTTTATCATATCTGCAGCTGAATCCATGTGGATTTTGCAGGTCACCTAGAATGATAAAAACAGATATCTAAACTCCCTCTCTAGACAAAGAAGATTAAGGATCTAGGAATCAGTTGCCCCCATATAGATATATAGATACTGTTTGAGATATCTGGCTGCCATTTAGCACCTATTATACTTCTGCTAATGCCATAGGTCCTTGTATTGTTTCTAACAGCGTGGTGCAGATATGTTGAACATACTAATGCATCTCAGAGGACAGCAAGCATCTAGGTGTGGTCAGCTGAACTGAGCACCAGATCTCTGTTGCATAATAGTAGTACAGATGGAAAGCTTATGTGTAGACACCTAACCTTAAGTGCCTTCAGTCAGGAACTGAAGCCCATTCAGTCAGTCAGAATGACATGGGTACTATTGCTATAGACTAAATAAAATATAAAAGTCTAGACATTCATGCATATAGATAGGTAAATTTAGGTATATCTATATGTACCTCTATATGTGTAAATATATAAGTATACATGCACACACATACATACATATATAAAACTATAGATAAATGTATAACCAAATAATTTTGGCTAAATATATGTTTTTTAAACTTTTATACTTGTCGAGAAAGCAGTTAGAGAATTAAAGTAATGCTCATTATTTTATTCTCATCATGACACTGTAAGATATATTTTTGATGATGGTAAGAGAAGTCTTGTTTTTCTCTAGAATTAATCTCCCTAACATGTATTTGGGGTGTCCTCTTGGGAGACACAGTTAAAAAAGTTCCATCAATACATGTGGCAGCGCCTCAGATTAGTTCTGAGGTATAGTTATTCTGATACTTGTGATCTTTCCTTGTACTTATAATTCAAGGGATTAAATTAGCAGGAAAAGACAAAATTTGAAGTCAAGTCCTGA
This sequence comes from Nothocercus julius, assembly GCA_013398735.1. Lineage (NCBI taxonomy): Eukaryota > Metazoa > Chordata > Aves > Tinamiformes > Tinamidae > Nothocercus > Nothocercus julius. The sequence goes on from VZSV01000040.1 coordinate 3,007,911, forward strand.
AGGCAAGAAGGTTGAATGTCTATTTTAAGGTCTCTTATCTACTTGCCTTTTTTTTTTTTCTACATCCTTCCTTTCATATTCTGAAGGGAAGGGGAAGTAAGGACAACCTTAACTTCTTTAAGATGTCATTCCAAGTAGAGCAAACTGATTTGTTCCTATCCCCCACCATTTCCTTGGACTGTTTTGTAATCTAATTTTTTGCCTGATGCCTTTCTCCCTCCATCTTTATTTTCTATAGCTCTGCCCAGCACCTGTGTCTGAATCCTGTCCCCAAAACCCTATAATAACTTTGCCATCTGCAGTTCTGTTTATGTAGAAATCTTTATAAGAAGCAACTGTTTGCTTTCTTACAAATGGAGGAGTTATTAAACCCTCCACAACCCTTTATGTACTTCTATCCTGTGGGATATATAGCCTTTCACAACATATTTAAGTCAGATACAAGTTATTCATTCTGTGAGAATACACAAAAATCCTAAAAGGGAAAATGTATTAAGCATCTATTTGGTGAACATTTTCATTAACGTAAGTGAGAAAAGCCTACATCCAGCCCCAGAACAGGGATGGAGTACTTTTTGGAGGGTTAAATCACTTATTCGCAAATATTGGGTGGTTATCACATTAGAAAAAATAAAATATTTACAAATACAGATTATATAGGCTTGTATATGACTTTCTATATTTCGAAGTTTGAATCTTTCAGTTCTTCTGCTTTTTGAAATACTTAGCATTAATTTCCAATACAATACTTCCAGTAAAAGTGTGGTAAGAATTTTTCTTAAACAAATAGTCTGTTTTAAGGAATGACTTTTCTGAAATTGTTTCTGATATATAGCATTTCACACAGTCACATGCCTCCACCAACAGATAAACATAACTACCTTGAAAGGCTAAACATTTCTCTAAAACATTTCTCTGCTAATAATGCTGAAAGGTGCTTTCATGGGGTAAAAAGTTTAGTATGAGAATATACAGACACCAAATGAAAGCAGACTTTAACTGTACTTGAGAAACAGTGATGGTATAACCATACCTGATTAAATTTTCTCACCATTATTTATAAATAGTTTTCCATTTATGTAATGAATATATGGAATATCCCACAGATATCTCTTGTTATTCTTTTGAAGGGCACGGTTAACAAAAGCTTCTTTCCACAATGAAAAGTGTACCTAGTCAGAACTTTGTCTGTTTATATAAATTACACACACACATAAACTAAGCATACAGATTTATGTTTTGTGTGACCCTTTTAACTCTCTGTACTTGCTGTTAAGTTGTATATTTTTCCATAGGAGCACTGTAACTCATAAGAAAATGACTAACGCTGAAAACTCAGTTAAGTCTCAAAAATAGGCATTAGTTCTGAGGCCTGGCACTCCTTTTGGGAAATCAAAGTTTTTATTGCCAGATAAATTAATGTTTCAAATATATGAATACAGATGCTGTTTGCAAATTTGTCACAATCTGTCTTCCAGCAGAAAGAATTTACACTGTATATAGTAATGGGAAACAGAAAACTGCATATTTCACTAAATTGCAGCTGTGTATGGAAGATTTATATGGTTGTTTTTTGTCAGTGAAACATGTAGGTCTACAGTATTTTACTTCACTATTGCAAAGAGAACTCTGGTATTCTTATTTTAAAGTTATTTTATATTTTTAATAGAATAAATAAAATATAGGAATTGTTGCACAAAAAGCTATACATAATAACTATGTTTATCAATGGTTTACTGCAGAAGACGACGGTGGTAAAAATCTTGTTATTCTCACTACAGTCTAGACAGGCCATATCTGAGTCTGCAAGCCATTTCCATCATTTCTAAGTGTCCACCCATTGCAATATTAAATGTTTTAGATGTTGTATATTATGTTAGGTGTGCAGTACTGAAAGAAATACTCAAAATCAGTGACAAAGTCAGTTTTATTTTTATTATGATCAAGTTCATTTAGAGATTGAATATTCTCAAATAATAGAAAGCTGCAACTATATGGCCAGTTTCTTTTTGCTTGCATGCTTTTTCCTTAATGGAGTTCTGATTTTTTTTTTTCCTAGTGTGTATTTCCTTACAGTAACGGGTCTTCAAAACGGGAGCTAACATTTTTTTTTTTCAGCTGTGAATATTTGGTCCAATTACTCCCAGCAACTAAAACCAGAGTTTATTTTGATAGGATTTGCAGTAAAAAAAAAAAGGCATATAAAAATCAGATGCATAGGCAAAGATTTTTTCATCTTTAATCATTAAGCTACCACTACAAATTGAGCCCTGCAGTTATTTCATTCCCAAAGGAGATCAGAGATTTAAAGAATTCAGAGGATTAAATATTTGTGTTTGAGTGAACATGCTAAGTGTTTTTGTGGCTGCTGTCGTTAAAACTGTATTTCAATACTTTATTTTAAATGCATATAGTGCACATTCTCTCTAAATGATAGCTTGTAACTCTTCCTAGATGCACGGCATTAAGGGCATCTATGTTATATTAGCACCCATCCCACAGATGCCCACAGTTTGTCTAGCCTGTAATGTATTGTTATGCTTTGTCAATATAGGCAGTTTAAACTTAGCCTTTTTTCTTCAGTGGCAGAGCTACACACTACACTATTATTTCTAAGACAAACAAAAATATTGTTGGAGAGAAAAGAGTTCTTCCTCTGGAATACATGAACCCCTGCAAATCAAAATATGCTCTATCCGAATTATGCACAGTATTTGCCAAATGCCAATGATTTGTTTTCCCATGGAAATGTAAATATAGAATGGTAACCCAGGTGAAGTTTGTATTATGTTTTTGTTGAAACAGCCTGAGAAATTAACAGCTGGATATCAGAATATCCAACTACTGTGGGAGAACTAAGCAAGGATTTTTCTCAGAAAAAAAAAAAAAGGATCATACATGCAATGGGCCAAACACCAATCCTACCCATGAGGATTACCATTTCTTCCAGAATGAATGCTCATTGATGAAACATACCTGATAGATTTTTGAATTGTGGGTAGTTAGCCTGTATCTGCAACAAAGATGTGATTGAGTTACCCTTCATGAGTTAGCTGTAGTAAATAGTGTTCCACTAACCTAATCTTCAAAATTATATTAAAGCTTTCTTTTCTTTCAGAATCTCTTTCTTATTCCTTCTGAATTTTCCCTCTATTACTGTGATTTACGTTACACTCCTGGTATACACAAAATGTGACAAAGAAAATATATGATTGTGGTTTTGGTGGATCCTCCCTTTCTATTCCCTTTTGCCAAGATTACCAAGCCAGAGAGGGAAGTTAGGGAATAACGCTGAGTGAAGTTGCACATTTCAATATGGTACTGAAATTGTCTTTCTAAGAATAAAGGATGTGAATCTACAGGACTATTCTGAGTTTTTACACTTCAGCAGTTTTCTAGGAGCTATTCATGACTCAAGTCGTCAGGCTAATACCTAGAAAATATCATATGCTCTCTGGCTTAATCGTATCAAGTAAATTAATGAAGATGTCAACTGGACAATATATAGGTCAATGGCAAGTTTATTATTTTATTTGGACTCTATTCCTCTTTCATCATAATAAACTTTAGCTTTAGTTCTTTATTTTCTTATGCTATATATTTTTTACCTTGTTAGTAGCATAGGTAATTATAATTCTCTTACATACTATATTTTTATACAACCCTCTCTCAGAAGCCTACCATGTAGGGTGGGATTTATTTGACCAAAGACTGAAGTATGTAAGTACCAGCTCTAAGTGTAGTACCTGCATTTGAGTGAGTGATTGTAAGGGCCATTTTTAAGGGTAATTCATCCCTTTTTGATATACTTATTTAAAATGAAACAAATGGATCATACCCTAACATTGCCAGTACTGCCCAGGAATCATAAAAATAGCCTGAATGGTGATATCACTAATGTGAATGATGTATTGGGCTGTGTATTTGAAATGCCTCTCTTGGATCCATGAGTTTACACACTCAGGAGTCATAGTCTAGTCTGAACAATCGTTCCTGGATCCCAATAATGAGACCATAGCAATATCTGATGACTTGGGCATGAGAAAACAAGATCTGACTAAACAAAATCTCAGATATTCCAGACTCCAACCCCCAAATTGTGAGTTTAGAAACTGTTTTGGAAAATATTCCCATAAATGTTCTTCCTTGTCCTCTCAGCCACTGTCTAGACACCATGGTCAAGAATCTCTAGCAGATCTCTTAAAAGACTTTGATTATACAAGCTTGTAATGGTATAATCTTTTCGTGAAGTAAATGGAACTGATAGGGTTATCCCAATTCATGAGTATGAGATTTGTATAAAGAAACCCAGATGGGCTGGAATACGTACCTATGTAGAAGCGCAAGTGCAGGGTGTGCCTGGAAGAGAGAGGCTACAGAGGGTGTTTGACTGTTGAACAGAGAATACTTATCTGCAGTTTTTCTGGAAGATGGGGTAAACAGAACATTAATTAAATTTACAGATGATACCAAATTGGAATGTGTTGCAAACACTATTAAGAACATATATAAAACAAAGTGACCTAGAAAAGGTTAGAAACATAGTATGGAGAGGGACATGGAGAGGCACACCTTAAACCAGGAACTCGAAAGTGAACCTAAATGTGCTGATATAATTGTAGTCTTAGACACCTAATTTCCATAAAAAATTATTTAAGAACTTTGACTTTTAATACTCTCTGTGTGGAAAGTATGCTTTTCTTTGAACAAATCTAAGGCATTAGCAATACACAAACCAGGAATCCTTGTGCCTAAATCCCCATCTAACCTTCTGAGTATCCTCTGGCTCATGCAAACAGCATTCAGTTCATGGGCTCAGTGAACACTAATCTCTCTATTTATCTTCCACAGATAGATATCCTTTTTATATCTTTTTCATCAAGAGAAAATTGTCTTCCTCACTCCCTGCTAACACTCCATCTATTACACAGGGCCAGATACCTTTCCTTCCAATTGGACTAGCCCATGTACATCTAATTAAACTCAGAGCAGTTCGCATTTAGCTTTGAAGTTTGCCGCTTCTAAGAAAGAATGCAAAAGGATCTGAAATCTTGCCTCATTTATTTTTTCTTCCTATAGTAATTAAATATAGCATATAATCTCCATTTATAAATACCATCTTACCTATTGCCATTGTCTCTATGGCAATGCTATCGCTTACACAGTGAAGCTTCATCACAGTCATTATAATGAAAAATTTCAAAAAAAAGGAGAAGACGAAGAAGACGAAGAAGA
>VZSV01000040.1:3013675-3033472 GCA_013398735.1 Nothocercus julius
AAGAAGAAGAAGAAGAAGAAGAAGAAGAAGAAGAAGAAGAAGAAGAAGAAGAAGAAGAAGAAGAAGAAGAAGAAGAAGAAGAAGAAGAAGAAATATGCACCCTTACATGTTTACATATAGTGGTTATACTCCTCATCCAAATATTGGGAATTAGATTTTATTTCTTCCTCTAGCAGAAAGAGTTTGAGCCATGGCTTCCATTTTACAAACAAGCCTCAAACCACAGTTCTGTAGGAGATGGTAAAGAAGAAAGAACTAAATGAAAATAAGAACACATGTGGCAATGAAAGGGGATGGAATGCTAATGATCTTCAGTTTGTCAAATGCATAGAATTCCCACTCCAAGGTTTGCTTCCAGCTCTTGTCCTTCCTGCTGCTCTCAAATAGCTAAATAATTGGCTAAATGCACAACCTTGGAAAGCGAGGACCACAACTCCAGGTAGCTTGATTACCAGGGTACACATAACAGTTATCAGTTCCCTTAAACTGTGCTTAGTGTGGAGAGACAGAAGGCTGCAATGCCCCTAAGATTCCTTTCTATATCTGTATCCAAAAGGCATGCTCTACAGATATGTTCACTGAAACCAGTGTAGTAGACCCCAGTAAAAATAACAAATAAAACCTTCCAAGATTATTCAGAGTTCGGCAAATATTGAGAGTTAAAAAAAAAAAAAAAAGAAATTATTGGAAAATTTGAAGGCTAGTATTCTTAGAAAACACTTTTGAAATACATTGGCAGAAATCTCTTGAGGAAGCGGTAGAAATGCATATACCCCTAGTTTAAAATATTTGAATTGCTTCCCAGAAGGAAAAAAGGCAAAGCTTTAGGATCTATTTTTATTGATTCTTCTGTAGAATGCCTATTGAGTTTTTTTTTTTTTTTTTTCTGTCCCACATGCAAGATAATTCAGCTTGCAAGAATAAGCAAGTCAGCAGTCACATCAGGTGACCATGTTTTCATCTTTCACTTGTGCAGACTAAAATCAGATATTCTGGTTATTGCTTTAGTGGCTACTTATTCTCCATTACACAATTTTGGATGCTCCCTGTCTCATGGAGAGGAATTTCGGCCTCAATAGCCAAAACAGAGCCCTGTGATTCCTATAAGATAGAAGCTTATTAATCAGGATATGATTAATATAATAATTAATATAAGAATACTTTGCAAGTATTTTGTAATGCTATCATGGCATAGAGAGTTACAATGAATGCACATTTTACACACTTACATGAACAGTCTGATCACCAAAGGACAAAGATGGGTGTAGTTGTATATAAGAGGTATTTAATCACAAAATGTTGCCAGGCAGCAATGGACAAGGTATGCCCAGGGGACAACAAATCATCAGGACATCCTGCCAAAAACACAAGAAGAGTGACTGACAGAACTAAAAACAAGATGAGAAGTATTGGGAGTGGAGGAGATGCCCTTTTTGGTGAGGGAAACAGAGAGGCAATAGCACTTCAGGCATGAGTGAAAAGGACTGGAGAAGAAATAAGAAAAGACAATTCAATTTTGATTTGTCTTGAGTTCTTAAGCTTGATTACCACCCACCAAGGACCACAGCTAGCAGTGCTAACTAGATGGCTCCATGCTATTATATATTCACAACTAATTTAGGATGTATGTTTTTAAAAGCAACAGTTTTGTATGCATTTTGATAATGATTAATAAGCTGTAAGAACCATTAGTAAGAAATATGTTGGTAATGAAAGAATTTAGTAAAGTTTAAGGTTTAAAACTGGACAGGTTTATCAATATTCTAAACACTCCCAACACAGCACTTTCTGATTTCTAGCATATATAGAGAGACATATAAAATATATATGTATGCATTGATACAATTACAACAATCTTTTTTCAGATAACTAGCTCAACAAAGCTGAACATTTTTTCTTGAGACATTGGGATTCTTTACTTTGTATCATTTCATTACAATGGTCTTCACTTTCCTCAACTTCATCAAATTATCCTCCTCAGTTCATTTACCATTAGGCAGCCAAGTTTTGGTTAGGGTATTCTCAGTATACCTATGGAAACAGAAAATTGCTGTGTCTCTAGTCTTATATTGCCATGTAATATGTCCTTTGATTTTAATGTGCGTGTGAGTGTTGTTTTTGTGAACTGTGATAAGGTCTAGAAAAACAAAGCCAAGATAATGTTACAAAGATATATGACTGAACCCAAATCTTTCTTTTCTAAATGATTATCTGGTTCACAGTAACCATGAGATAAGTGCTGAAAACCTAATCACTATCAGTAATTTATAATCACAACCATAGCTTCGCTATCAGTCTTCCGAGTGAGTTGATTTAAAATTATTTCCTTTTGAGCAGTTTATGTCTCATGAGTTTTCTACGGTGTCTGATGGCAACAGTTTGCAAGAGAAATATTCTTGCCTGTAATAGACAAACCATAGGAAGATTTTTATCAGATGACAGCTAACACAGTAGTGAAAATAATAATAAAAAGATTCTATAAAATAGATTTCTGACTTATTTTTTTTCTCTCAGCATTATTGATTATAGTGGGATGATTTGGTTTTAAGCTTATGAAAGACATGAAATGTTTCTACCACTTTTGTTTTGTTTTGCTTTTGATCTATACACTTAGACCTGAAAGATCTAGTGACCTGAATGGAGTTTTACCAATTTACAGTAACAATGTTGACACATATTAGGCTGTGGATTAAACTAAAGCATTTTTCATCTCTTATATCTGCCCCAGCCTATTTCTGGAGACTTCTATCCCTATGACAAGGGCAGATGAATGGCAGATGAATAAAATATACTTCTTAACAAAACCTAATATAATAAAGTAAGCTGAATTCAACATTGTTTACCTTAACACAACCGAGTAAGTTCAAAAGAGTGATCCATGCGCTTCAGCTCTTCCTGTTCCTGGAAGAACCTGATCTGGGTTAGAAAGCAAACTGAGAAATAGGTAAACCAAGAAGCCAACAAACAACACGAGCATTGAAAAACAGAATGTCATCTGCAGTCAGGGCTTGACTATTGAAGTGTTTAGCATTTGTTGAGTCTGTAAAATGGGGTCCACTTTCTGTAGCTGTAGAAGCTAGTCCGTGTGTGATATCAAGTGTCAGATGCTCATTCTGCGTAAACTGCAGAATGAAACGTGCAGAGACAGAGGAGATGGTTAAATATTTGAAATATTTTAAATAAATATATTAAAATGAATATATTTAAATAATATATATTTAAATAAATATTTTATATCTTCATAATAAAGTTTTGCAAAGAGGGCATAAGGAGTTGTCCTGAGCACCTGACAAACTTAGGACTGGAATCTGAAATAGTTGTACTACCATCAAACTAACATTAAGATACTAACATTTAAAGCCACAGAAACAGTCCTTGCATTATTCTAAATACAATATACCGAGATATCTGAGAATGAGAGAGGCATCTGAATAATTTCCTAGCCAATGAAAATATATTTTTCATGCTCATTTTGCAAAAATAGCTCAATGGAATTTTACCAGCCTTTCCAAAATAGTCACTACTGAGGGGGAGAACAAGCATGAGAAATGTCCTCCTGACAGGCAGTGAAATGAAAAGCATCTGAAAAATGCTGCTTACAATGAAAGTGCCATTCCAGCCCTAACCATAACATCACATTACCAGCTCTACAATCACTTGCTTCTTTCTGAATATCCCTCTGCCTTTGAACATAAGCCTTTTATTAGTCCTTCAGCAGCTTTCCTGAGATGTTTGCTAAAACACAGAGGGGAATAAGGATTTTAAACAATAAATAAGTCACCTTAATACCATTTGGTTGTATATTAAGCACTGAGGTCACTGAAAGCAAAAACAAGATTTGACCTTCACTATTTCGGTACACATTCAGAAGTCTGAGGTGCAGAGCAACATGAACACACAGTCTGCACAGGTGTTAGGATGACAATTTGCAAAGAGCAGCAAAAAGGCACCTGTGCTTTCTTCATCCTCAACTCTACTCTCACAGAGTAGCATGAATATTTTCCAGATGCATGTTACTGTCATGATGCACATGACTCATGCATTGTACTGCTGCAAGAGAATATGAATTGGGTTAGCCCTGGGGTGGAAGCAAGAGTATTTTTTTCTGACAACAACCTCTGGGACAGCCTGTAGAGAGTTAAGGACACTAATATTGAAGCTAGGTTTGTCAAATCTGAAAAATTACTGGCCTACCTGTCTTCCTTTTACTGACAGTAACTACCATCATTACGGCAGTAAGAACAGAGAATGGGCTACGTATATGTGTCATCTGTTCTTGTTCTTTTTCTTTTCCTTGCCATATCTGCTAAACTCCCTGGTAGGCATGTTTGAATCTCAACTGCTGCATTTGAGAATGTCTGAAGCACAGACACAACTCTCCTTCATTTCTACAGCTGACAGAGGATGACAATTTCCAGCAGAAATGTAAATAACTATAGCCAGAGGAAGAATTTGTTTATTAAAGGATTCTGTTTTAATTGAATTTTATTGCAGATATTTTTTTTTTTTTCAAATTAAGTGATTTATTCTTCTCCTCAACAAACAAAAGCTGGGAGTCTTGAAGTTTTCAAATGAATTGTATTCCACAATCAGTACTCTGAGTTAAGAGACAGCACTGAAAATTTAGTAAATTTAGCTTTTACCATATATATTTTTACTCTGTGCTTCTTAGTTTTAGCTATCAAAAAGTAAACCTCCAGAAACTTTTTGCTGACTTTTGATGGCATTTGGCTATTTTAATGGGACTCCCATAGCCCAGTACTCTTCAAAAGCTTGGGTGACATTGTTGTCACTCAAACAACAATGGTGGGAATAGTGGGTTTTATCCATACCCATGTACAACCTTGATCCTTGCAAGAATTGCAGGTTTCTGGAAGAGAATGCTCTGCTCTTTCTCTTCTCTTAACTTTTTTTGCTTGCAATCTCAAACTTTAGAAATATATAAGAAATATGCAATGGAAATTTGTACTTTATATAAAATTTTATGNTTTTTTTTTTTTTTTTTTTTTTTTTTTTTTTACTTATAATATGCTCTTGGGCTGCAATACAGATAAAAATATTTTGTTCCCCAATTTATCTTGTTAGGCTTCAGAACACACAGTATATGCTCTTTTATTTTTTTGCCCACACCTACATAAAATCTCAGGCTCATCAAGACTACTACTAGGTAATTTGTTTGTGTTATTCAAGGTAGAAAATACTAGTATTCGCTTTTGATTGAAAACCCTTCATGACTTGCAGTAGTTCATTTCAATTACTTATTTTATTCTGACTAATAATAACTTGTGTTCTTCTCCTGTAATTTGAAGAAAATAGTCCTCTTTCTAGAATTTCTATTATTGGGAACAATGTTCATATTTTCTTTAACTCTCCAATTCCTCATTTCCCGAAATAACGTCTTCCACTTTTCATCTCTCATTGTCATGGCATTGGCAATTAAATACCAAGGAAATGCTACTGTTAAAAAATATTAAAAAAAAAAAGAAAAAAAAAAGAAAAAGCAAAAAAAAAGAGAAAAAAAGGGAAAAAAAGAGAGAAAAACTGGGCGGGGTGGGGGGAGTGAACAAAAGTAGAGAAACAATTTGCAGGAGATTTTAGTGCATTGCCCTTTCTCATTATGGAACATGAAGGTTTGCTTGCTTGGGGACAGCTGGATATCACAAAACTTAAGAAATGTTTTCCTGTTTCTGTTGAGCTTGGTTTGGCAATGTGGCTTATCTGTTCTGTAGCAGCTGTCATCACAGGGAACAACTGAATACACTCAATTTTTGATGTCAAGCAATAATTAAATAATTTGTAATGAAAATGGGATAAGGCCTGAGTTTACAATGTAAGTGTATATCTTAGACTGTGGTGGACATCTTGTCATTTATGCCAGTTGTTCACAGTCATTTTCAAATGGGAAAGCAAAATGATAGCAAAGACAAATCTCATCTGGACAACAACTTCTGAATTTGCATCCACATAGGAACACAACTCTGAATGTGCTTTCCTTGTGTAACACAGGGCTGTATTGCCCCTTTTTGAAGGAAAACAAGCAAGCAAACAGAAAATACTAACTGGGAATTTTAATGCATGTTTCCTGTATGATTCCTTTTGGAAAGAAAGAAAACGTAAAAGAAAGGTGAAGGTATATCTTAATAGTTGGGCCATTTCAGTGGAACTTGGAAGGTCTGTGCATTTTGTCTACATCATATAGTCACCTGCTCAAAATTAGCACCATCTTATGCACTGACTTCCATTTCTCTACAGATGTCTATATAGACAGAATGCTGACATAAATTTTGAATAAAATTAAAAGGTGCTGCTTCTTTCATAAAATCAGAAGATTATCAGGGAACAATACTCTTTTACTGGGTCTTTTTCCTTTTCCAAAATTTTCTGAAAACTTGAGGGAAAAAAATTACAACTCACAGAATGGTTGAGGTTGGAAGAGGCCTCTGGAGATCATCTAGTCCAACCCCCCTGCTTAAGCAGGGACATCTAGGTGACATGGCTCAGGACCACATCCAGGATGGTTTTGAAGATCTCCAAAGAAGGAGACTCCACAGCCTCTCTGCACAGCCTGTTCCAGGGCTCTGACACCCTCAGAATAAAAATGTTCTTCCTCATACGGAGATGGAACTTTCTGTGTTTTAATTTGTATCCATTACCCCTTGTTGTGTCGCTGGCCACCACCAAGAAGAGTTTGGCCCCATCTTCTTTATATTCTCCCCTCAGGTATTTGTACATATTGATCAGATCTCCTCTCAGTCTTCTCCAGGCTAAACAGGCCAAGTTCAGTTAGTCTTTACTCATAAAATAGATGCTCCAGTCCCTTCATCATCTTTGTTGCTCTATGCTGGACCCTCTCTAGAAGCTTCACGTCCCTCTTCTCCTGGGGAGCCCAGAACTGCACCCAATACTCCACATGTGGCCTCACCAGAGCTGAGGAGAGGGGCAGGATCACCTCCCTCCACCTGCTGGCAACACTCCTCCTTATGCAGGCCAGGATCCCACCAGCTTTCTTGGCCACAAGGGCACATTGCTGCCTCATGGTTAACTTGTCAGCCAGGACTCCCAAATCCCTCTGCACGGAGCTGCTTTCCAGCAAGCCAACTCCTAATCTGTCCTGGTGCCTGGGTTTATTCCTCCCCAGATGCAGGACCCTGCACTTGTCCTTATTGAACCTCATGAAGTTCCTGTCTGCCCAAATCTCCAACCTGTCTAGGTCCCTCTGAATGGCAACACAAAGATTCAGGAAAAAAAATAGTTGGAAGTGCCCCAATCTGTTCAACATTTATGCTTATGGATTTCTGTAGGCTAAACTAAGCAACTATTAACTTTGAGGATGTCTTACTGGTCAATAGAGAAATGGACATTGTAGAGACTGGATTTATATCTCAAATATCTTAAGAAATCTTAGTATGGTATGTACCAGTCTTGGGAATTACAAACTGTTTTTGTTCCTGACTACAGAGAGATAAATTACGGTTAGAGTAAACTAGCTCTTTTAGATAAGCAAACTTAGGTTGATCAAATTGCTGTCCCAGCTTTCAAACACAGAACTTAGAACTAGCTGGATATAATAGTTGGACTTATAGGAAAGTTCTAGAAACTAAATAATAATCACCAGGTAAGCTGAATTTCTGGTTTCAACAAAGCTGCTATCAGGATAAGAAGACAGCAAAATAATATAAAGGATATAAGGATATTTAAAGTGATATAACATGGAATTCATATCAACGGCAGAAGACTGCAAAGTTAAAAAAAAAAAAAATAGTCTTAGAAGTCTTAGAACTTAGAAGGTTAATCATCAGGACAACTCCATAGGCTGTTAGTGCACTTTCAATGAATGAGTGTACTGTGAACGAAGACTTCAGAGACAACATCTAATTTTCTATGTTCTTTGAATACATCTAATATTCATTATGATAATGATGTTTATCATCTGGTTATAAAGACAGACTAAAAAAAAGAAAGAAGGAGACATAAATAAAAATTATTTTCATACAAAAATCATGGTAAAAGTGCAGTGGTTTCCTCTGCCTTCAGTCATCAATACATGAGATGATTAGGGTAAGAGTCCTCTAGGTTTCCTCTGCACTCCAGAGGATTACTAATCTGATAGTGCTTATAGGAAGAGTTGTCCCTCAGGAGGTGTCTTTTTCTCCACAGAGGGAAGTCTAGGAGTTGAATCTGACTGCTCACACTTACGCACGCAGTGACCTTTCATGTTCCCTAGGGAAGTCAAGACATCCGTTTTAGCAGGGTAAAGAAGAAAGACCTATGGGAGATGTATGTCCCTCTGGAGTAGCAGCTGGAGACCAGACAGGATAAAGGGGAGTCTCAAGTTGTATCAGATACATGTATTTAGTCAACTGAAATCCACCTTGATATGATTTTGTTTTGTTTTGCTATTTATAGAGCAGTCAATAGCACTTAATTCAGCCACACGCTCCTCAGAGATGTCTAGTGCCATTTGTGATCCCTGGAGATGTCAAGGGGACCTGCACAGGTCTGACCTGTATGGCAAGGCATATGTGAGATCTGTGTTTTTCTGCAGTGGCGGATGGAGGTCAGCCAGGATATCCTGGTACCTTTAAGGGCATGGGGACTTAAGTGTAGGCAGCTGGATGAGGCCCAGCTGGAGAGTGATTTATCTTAAAAGTAGGCACCTATGACTTGATTCAGTGGCAGGTATGATTCAGTGTCATCCAAAATACCCTATCATATTCTGCCTGACCTGAGGCTGCTGATTCAGGACGGTGTGGATTTTCCTTATGATTTTGTCCTGTCTAACACAGATATTTTGGACATCTTTAAAATGTTTCAAATGACATTAGACAGCAATATTCTGATGACTGAATGGAACCCCTTTGTCTTAAGTGCTTAGCAGGTTATGCTGATCATTTTAATAAGCTCCTCACTGACTATAATGGGACCTTAAAAATTTGGGTTATATACAAACACATACATTTTGGGTTCCACAGTGTGAAGGTGTACTCCATCTTTAAACATCCTGAACACAGACATTTAAAACTATTTGAAATGCCAGAGGTTATCTTAGATATCCATATGTAAAGACACAGAAAATATGCAAAAGTTGCACCTTTCTAGCAATTACAGATCAACTGAGAGAATCCAAAATATCACCAAAAAAACCCCCAGAAAATAGTCTTTGTTCAAGTAAGTAAAATAAGTGCTGAATCAGTAACATAAATCTCAGAACAATTTTCTTTGAGATCATGATTTTACAATAGTTTGTGGGAAGTTCTTGATTTATATTACTAGAATGGGAAAGTATTTTGAAAAGCATATATGTAATAACAATCCTCGTAATCACTTCATTAATCATTACCGTGTTCACATTAGTTCCAAGTGATAAAATTGTTTATATATGCATTCAAAATTTGAGTTAACATTCCATGCATTCAAACAGCTGAATTTGTTTTGTGTTGTATGTATATGATTAATAATTTAGAAGATCATTATTTTGTTTACCTTTGTTGTTGTTGTCACTGCATTCTTTGTTGTGGATAAATGTTTAGGGGTAATTTTGTCTTTTGAGCGTCATAAACAGTAACAAATGCTTTTTGATTCACTTACAAATTATAAGAGAAGAGCCATGAAATTTTCCTAACCTTTTCTGCAGCTCAATAAATCACAAACAGACAAGAAAGTTAAGCACTGCTTCAGTGGAAAATCAGCAGACAGATGTAGCACACATTCCCCTCAAAATAATTCAGAACCTGTTCCAATTTATCAAATGCCTACTTTATCTGTCAAAACAATGTCCTTTCTCAAATAAAGGGCATTGTTTCTGCAGCAAGAAAAAGGTTCTGATGTATTGTTATCTGCAAATGGATGGTGGAATAATGGAAAAACAGGCAGTGTTTCAAGCTTGGAGATCAAAGGGCAGAATATATTACAATTCTTGTTAAAATAAATTAGGTTAAAATCATAATTTCAATAAAGATACTTAGGTCCTTAAACAATTTCTTTTTTTTTTAATTTTTTTTTTTTTACAGATCCTCAGAAACAATAAGAAAATACCTTTTAAAATATAAGTTCTTGCATTTCTTCCCATTATGAAAACTTCAGATTTCAGGGAAACCAAAATTTAAAGAGCTGTTATGTATATTAGCCACTATCTTGTGATAACACTATACTATCTAATATTTGCAAAGGAAATATTTTTGATTGATTTAATTTTTATGTATTTTCTATTATCATCAAAATTCATAGTATACAATAAGAATTTCGTAAGAAAAAATATTGATTTGAAATCTTCCAAAATCAATTTGATTTGTTACATCAGGTATTGTAATATTAAATCACTGTATTTAATCAGATGCTTCCTTAAGATTGCCCATAGTTTCCAAATGCCACTAGCATAATTTAATTAAGAATGAGATAGTTTTAAAGACCTGGCCTCTCTAATGTAAGCTGAAAAACAAAGAAACAAAAAAAAATAAGTATCAATTAATAGAAATAGCCATGGAGTTCTCGGCAAATCTACACAATCAAGCCTAGTTCCATTAACAAGTCATTGTAATGCTCAGATACTTTCTTTAACCTCAACGTGTCAGATATTTATGATGATTCCTGCAGCCAGCTTGATCTTAAGCTGAACTGTGACAACTTTGCACTGATGTATCTGTCTCCTCAGTGATTGCATGTGGCTCTTTCTTTCTTATATGCTTCCATTTTTCAATTCTTTTTATGCAACTGTGACCTCTGTCAGTTATTAGGGTTTTTTTTCCTCATGATACGCCTTTAATATCACAGATTCCTCTTAGAATACACAACTGAATCAACTGCTTTAGAAATATATTCCTTTATGACAGCTTCAGATAATGACAGCTTCAAAAATTAGAATTATTCATTTTAAGTAAATTTCTTTACATCTTGCTTGTCACAGAGATAAAAAATAATCTGAATCATTTTATTAAAAGAAACTCAGAATCATGGCAGAACAAATGAAAATACTTTGCTAAATATTCTGTGATCAGAAGGTCCAGTTATTTTCTCTAATTTCACTAGCTTTTATTTCAGTGACCTTCCAGTGTAAGCCACAAACTAAGTCCAGTATCTTGGAATTCATTACATCACTAAAGCCCACTTATGTCAGCTCTAAATCAGCTGCATAATCTTTTCTTTTTTTCTTTTTTTGGGGTAAATAGTCCAACTGAAATCAATTAGTCTTCATATAGCAGAGCACAGCTGATAAGGAATTATAGAATTGTTCTTGTTAGGATTCAGCAAATTCAGAAAAGTTATTGGTATCTAAAAGAGGCTTGGCCACTGCAACACGTTATGTAGCGTCATGAAAAATTGTGCATCCTCAGCTGCATGTCACCAGCCCCTTCCTCGGGGCAACTCCGCACATATTTTTGGGAACAGAAACTTCTGGGTGCACTCTCTATTTTGCTACAGGCTACCTGGAGAAGTATAATTGGGAAGTTTGCACTAATACAAATGATTTTTCCTGCACTGAATTAGGGAATGCTGGTGTTGTTAATGCCGGTGGCTGCAGTGCTACACAATGACTACCAGCTGTTGGGTCCTCCCCAGTACAGCCCATATCAGAGGGGCTGTGTATTTGTCTTGAAGATATGGGGGATTCAGCAAGCACATGCAGACCAAAACTGAGTAAGAAAGATCCACAGACATAATTTCATTGCCCTGTGCTGCTGAGACAACTCAGAACACCAGCTTGTCCTAACCATTCAGTGCAGACCTCTTCAGTTTTGCCAGATTAACCAGAACAAATTGAAATTAACATATAAAAAATCTGCTAGGAGAGTAAATCTACACTAAAATTTAGAGGGAAAGATATGAATACAATGTATTAGCGACTGGTCATGAGTTACTCCAAAATCTCTATTCCACGTATTTTTCCAGAAGCAGTTGACTGTAGTCAGCATCATTTTATAAGCACAGAGCAAAACACAGTTTAAAAAGTGATTCTACTTTAGAACTTATGAGATGTGTTTTCAACATTTATTTGCAATTAGGAGAGTGATGATAATGTTGAAATGACTACAACTGTCATTTTAATTTAATAAAGATATTCTGTGGCTATAGACAAAAGAAAAAGGTCATTAAAGAAATATTAAGGGAGAAATGAATTAAGTTCAAGAAATGTGAAGATAAAATAAAAATGTATCTAGAGGAAAAAAAAAAAAAAAAAAAAAAAAAAAAAAAAACCTCTGTTCAAGGTATTCTTAATCAAGCCAAGCACAAAACCTAAATTGAAATAGTAATTAGGACCCAGACCTAAATTCTGGGGCAACTAAAATGCCAGCTGAAATTACTGTGAGCTTCAGATGAATCAGATGCACAGAAAATTAGGAATAGAATGGTGGTTTAGATCCCAGATCCACACAATTCCTATGCAGGACTGGAATCTCATCTGAAATCTGACTTCTTTGATTTGCTCTGAAAATAAACTGTAGGCATAAACAGCATTCACTCTGAGTGCCCATATGTACTGTGTGAAACCCAAATCAGTAGAGATAGATCAGTGTAAATGGTTGGCAAAGAGTAAATACATTGCCATAAATTCTCTTCAGAGCAGCTTTTCCTCAGAGTCATTTTTGATGCTGAGAAAGAAAATTAAGACCTTGTTAACACCAGTGTCTGCTGCATTGCCCATTACATGCTCATTCCCTTATATGAAACTAGTATAAAAATGCTGCTACCTATGAGTGGATAATTCTGATGTGATAGCATATTTCATAGGGGAAAATGATATGGCAAAGCACAGGAGAGTGAGAATTAAACCTTCTGCATTTACGACAGCCAAACTATCCCATGCCAATTGAAAAAATATCCACAAAAAAAGCACTTTTTTTTCTATGGAATATTTTCAGATTCATATTTCTCTCATGATATTTTGATTAGGAAGTCACATAATATTCTTGCTTTGGCACTCCTTCCTCTCTTTTAATTACAGTTTTCTTTTGTTTTTTTTTTTTTAGAAATATTTTCTCACTAGAAGTCCAGAAGTCCAGTGTAAAAGCAACAGTAATGCAAAACAGTTTTTCTATTTTTATAAAGAATTTTTAAGTTTGTAAATAATACTTTCCCTGTGAGAATAAATGTTGACGGAAAAAGAAAAGAAAAAAAATGATGATATAAAAATACAAAATATTGCATTCTTACGGAAGTTAAAGAATTCAGGAAATGTTTTATTCACTGATAGCCGAAAAAACAGGATCTTGATTTTTTTCAGCATGAAGTAATAGAAGAATAAAATAAATGATATACAACTGATTTGACATAGTTCTTCCTAACTGTAATAAAATTTCACAAGGTGGTCAAAAACCACATTGTTATCAGTGCTTCCCACCAATATGATTCTGCTCAATTATCATTTTTACTCTGAAAGCGTGATTCACGTTTTGCAGAGGTGAAAGGAAAATGAAGCCATGTGTGTCCGTCTCAGCTTTTGAAAAAAAAAAAAAAAAAAAAAAAAGTGGTTTGTGGTTAATATTTTCATCATCTTGTAACAGAAATTCATGGGAAGGGGGGTATGAAACTGAACGGATATGTAATTTCCTTCTTTTCCACTTGATATTCAGATGTTGATCTCTTAATTAGGAAAAGAAACAGGAAGACAGTTTAATCTGGCCTCTCAGGAAAATCACTTGCAAAAATATAAAGACCTGCCTGCAGTTACTAATTTAGGAGTTAACTAATACTTACTTGGTCACTCAGGCTTAAGAAATCTTGATTCTTTTTACTGAGAAGCTTCATAAAGGTAACCACAAATGAAACTCCTTTCCCATACATTATTCAGCTAAAAAAAGACAAACCAACCCCTTTCATTTAATTTTCAACAAATTATGTTGACTCTGGTAGTGTATACCATCAAATTAAATTGCTGCACACCATATTTCTCTCCAAAGTCAAAATTAATTGTGACATTGAGTAGATACTTAAACATACAGTAAAAATGACAATTTTAAAATGAAATATTTCATGCTTAATTAAAAAAAAAAAAAAAAAAAGGTTATGAATAGCTTCCAATTTGGACTGTTTTACAGTTTTTCATCACTTGATATAAAAAGCAAAACATGGAAATACAAGCTATGGATCTTCCAGTCTAATACACAGCTTACAGCGAAGGAAACTTTGAATATCCCCTTGGAGATTTCGGCAATGATTTTCCACTCCATTACACCAATTTCATACTGGGGTAAGTCCATTGATGTCAATGGTGTTACATCAGCTCAAAAACAATATGACAGAATAGAAGATCAAGGTTATTCGAGCTCTTATTTATGGTTATGGAAAATTACACACATCTGATGTACATGTATATGGAAAGACTCTGTGCTGTTCTGTATTTCTTTGACGATTAAAATGTCCTCATTGACAAAAAGAAGAAAACTAAAGCTGAAACAAAGCAGGTATTTACTAGCCAGACAGAGGAGTAGAGAGAAAATGCTGGTTATAAAATAACCATGAGGGCTGGCAGCTGCTCAGCTACACTAAATTTAAGTGTGAGAAAAGTTTGTATAGATAGAATTTTCAGAAATGAAGAAGTCCCAAGAAACTATAAATCAGGCAACTGATAGTTTTGGAGTCATATCCACTCCTGCATTACCTTAATATTTTATTTTTATTTATTCTATGTTTCCAGAAATGTAGCCAGACCCATTACTGAGCATTTCTGAAATATGTTGCTCTTGACACAATAGCCACATAAGTAAAAATGCTGTCATGGTAATAAAATAGATTCCAAAGGAAAAACTCCTGTCAGGACTATACAAATTGGTCTAACTGGCTGAATCTTCACTGGAGCTGACAGAGTGCTCTTGAGCTCAGTCTGAATCCCTGGTTGCTTACATGATGCAGTCCTGGATATATAAACCCCCTTTTGGCAAGAGGTTTGCAAAGTTCATTTGCCCTGTGTCAGATCAGCACCTTCTATGAAGAATTCTTGGCAGAGAAACAGTAGCATATTTCTTTTCTTCTTTCAGATAATTTATCTAATTTAATAAGATTTTTTTTTTCAATTCTCATCCCCAAAGCTTCCAATATTTCCTCTGCAACTTACTATAATCTGTAAAGCAAGAATTAAGCTGTCAAAGAATTTTAAGCTGTTAAGAATTTAGCTGTCAAAATCAATAATAGAAACTTCGTATAGACCTAGGTCCATTCCTTTTTCCGTACATTTTCCCAATACCATTAAGATCTACTAGTTAATACTTCGTAAGTAGTTTTCTAACCATTTAAGTACATTGCTTCTACAGTACTTTAATCTTAATCATTTATGTGTATATGGCATCAGAAAATGCAACACGGGATCATATCAACAGCTCAAAATGCATGGCATTGACTGTTTCTTTCTTCTCTGCAAAGCCTGCTGTCTTCGAAAAAAAAGAGAACATTTCATTGTTTTAACCTGTATCTTTATGTTGCTCCTTGTTGCCTTCATGTAATGATGATATTGTATGTGTCTGGATTTTGATTTAGTTGTTTTATTTCCACTATAGCTGGATCCAAATGTTCCAATCAGTCTCTGAATCTTATTTTTGCAAGGAACTGTGTGGAACACCAATAATTATGTCACTGTGTAACTGTGTCAGCTGTGTGGAACACCAGTAGTTATGTCACATGTAGCAGTATTCACCGTAGCATTTTTAAGCTCAATTGCTGCGATATTTTCCTGTGGAATATTTTGGAGAACAATGGACAGTGTGAAACTTAGGAATAATCTTTATTTATTTATTTAAGCACCAGCTTTCAAAACCTAAATTTAGGAGCTACAATATGGATGTCTACAGATCAGCAGGAGACCCAATGAATCTGCCTAAACATTGGTGAATAATGCCATCTGAAATGTCCTAAATTACCTTCAGACTCAAAAGGACACGTGCTTCCAGTAGGTATCGTGCACACCTGCCTGTCCCATGAAGAAGTCTGGATACACTTCAACATACCAAATAGCACCAGAAATTGAATCTCGCCTCCATTGAATATGATTGAGCTTGTTTGACTAGATGACGTGTAGATGGATATATTGTAAAGGCCAAATTTAGGGGTTTTGACTCTGAACTTGAATACTAACCAAATTTTCAATTTAACTTGGCTGACATAGAAAAAAAAAAAATTAAAATATTATTGGAAAACAATAGGCCAAAACCTAAATATAATATGACTTACAAAAAAGGAGAAAAAAATATTGATACAGGAGCGAATGACAGAAAACCATAAGAAAGAATACCAGAAAGAACTTGAATATAAAATTGCATATGCAACTAAAAAGTCACTTTAGTTTAATTTTGATATTCCACGTGGAAATTTTTCATGCACATCATTTCTAAATTGCTATGGAAGAACATTCTTTTCCAAGATATTTATATTTAGTTCTTAAATTGCTGAATAGCCATATGATATTTCAAAACTCCATACTGCTGAGCTATAAATAATCCAACATGCTGGACACCTTGTAGGGAAAAGCAGCTCTGCACTGTGCCAAATAGGAAACAGGCTGTAGCAAGGGAGTAGGATGCCACAAGATGATATTCCATTTCTCACATACTCAGAGGTAGGATAAATCAGATAAGAGCCACTGTCAGATCTCTCGTTTAAACTATGTTAGAAAATTATTTCAGGATGAGCTGAGTCACCCTCTGGAAATATCTTTTTGTTTCGATGTGGAGGGAGACCAGCCAAGTATTTTGGGATAACCACTCACATTCAGATGCCTACAGTTAAGTAAGATGAATCCCATCCTGTATTTCTACTGTGTCAAATGTTTGGTGGAGTATTAATCATGTTGAGCTTTAAATGTTAAATCAGTGGAGTAACAGTTGTTGGCCATAAAACAACTTCAGTACTTCCTGGATTAGTTCATGGAATAGCCTTTTTGTCAGTGATATAGCCACATTTAACAAGCCTTTTCCAAAAATATTTGTCTTAGTTAGCAGTTTAACATTCCCATTTTTTTCTTTAATTTCAGTTGTTGACCAGCTGGAACTATGGGGAAAATAATATTTCAACATAATTTTTCAGTGAAGAGAAGATTACATATCATATTCTATAACTATATTATTTCCTATGGGTAGTATCCCAGTAAAAGATATTTTCAGCAAGGAATATATGTATGTATTTTTTCTGCAGTTCTCACATACTTAATTTGGGGACTGAATGAATTGCTTTCTCCCAAAGGAATAGCTATTATCAAATAGTATGTCATCTTTCATTATTCTTTTCCTTCCATTCTCCATTTTAAGGGTTTTTAAAAACTTAAAAATGGAAATCTGTGATGATAAACTTGAGCAAGGCATTTTGTTCAACTACAGAATTAAAATATTTCTGATTAAGTAAAATTATTTGAGCCCACATTAATATTTTTATTTTTATTTCACCAAGAAAATATACATGGGAATCTATATTTTTTAATCATATTTACTTGTGAAATCCTTTAGTTGACAACTCTAATTCTTTTGTGTATACCTTACTTACAGTATCTTTTGCAGAAGATGAACTAGGTATCAGTTGTCTTGTGCTTACCAGAATTTGTTAAAGAATTATAAAAAATATACTTCAGATGAATAAAACAACTTTCTTGAGTATCTAAGTGCATGGCACCAGTCACAAAAGGAATGAGAAAGATGTTGCCTCTGTATTGGGCCTGACTGTTTTTTTTCTAAAATAGAAGAATTAAAGAGACTTGGCTGATCTATGGTGACTTAGAAGATTATTTTGCAGTTTAGGACCTATGGCCATTAAGAGAAAACCTGATCCAAGAAAATAAAAATGATTATAAAACTGAACAGATAAATCATGTAGCCTTTGGCCTTACACACATCATATAAGAAAGATGAAGAATATTTTGGGCTGAGTGCACTGATTATTTGGCTTGATGAAATTAAGTGTCCTGTGCTGTGTACTAGAGATCAGGCTAATTTATCACAAACCTCTGAGTATCAACAAAGCTAAAGACATCAATAGGAATATTCACACTGAATTTGGCAGGCTTTGGATACAGTTTATGAATCTGTCAAGAGATTCTGCATGTTTGAAAGGTTGATAGGAACTGTCCTTAGAAGAAAGGCCTAAAAGAAGGGAATGTGATTCCATAGAAAGATCTTCCAATCCATGTGTGATTCATGTCCCACATGGATTGAAAAAAAACAATATTGCATGTTATTTGATAATGAATGGCTGTCATATAGTGAGCATGAAGAATATGGCCACACCTCTAAATTATTCCAAATAGCTTGTAATACACATTGTTTATTGGTAAGATACTCTCAGATATGGCAAAGGACTAATTATACAGCTTGTAAAAGCATCTTTTCTAAACTTTCTCTTCTTTACTGAATGTTTTTACATTGCCAGTTTCTGTTTTGCTGTCATGGTTTATCTTTTATAAAACTTATAACTACTGCAGAAGGAAAGATCTAAAACCATTGAGCACTTCTTCCAGCAGTGCGGCTCGACTATTAAAATAACAGTAATGGTCTAACTTCTCTGGTACTCTTGTTTTTGTCTTCAGAACAAACTGGTTTCAGCAGAAGTGAAGAGATCATCATGTTTCACATCTCCTCCTCTGTAATTCCTGCACTATCCAATGGTAGGACACTCTCCTGAGCTGTTGGAACTATTGGTTTAAATTTCCACAGGCTGTGGAGGAAATAAAGCCCTGATCTCTCACTTCATAACTAGGGCTACTTAACCAGCAGCCTATTACAGAAACAATCTCTTTTACTTTCACTCTGCTTCTCCTCCAGGACATCTGAATAAAGTCATTACCGCTTGTCAGTGGCAAGCGTGATTTGAGCAGAACTAACAGATGAGCCTCCTGAAGAGAATTTTGAGGAGGGATGTCTAATTTGTATAATGCTAACTAACATGATATATTCATTTGGACTAACATGAGATGTTCTCCAGGCTTATGCAGCAAAAAGCCTTCGAACATTTTTAAGAAAATTGCCTGTGGAAAACTTGGTTTGCTTTTTAGACACACAAACACATATATTTATATATATGTGTATATTTGCATATATAGATAAACTAGGTAGGATTCCTCTGCAGGTTTAGTACAGTTTTAAGTGTTTTAGAATATCCCATATAGAGTTTATCTTTGCTCCAGGACAGATATCTCTCATAGGTCTTGAATTATATCTGCAGTCCCTTACCTTAGAGGATTTCCAGTGGTGCCAAATGCTATTTAGGTACTTATTCTTGCCATGTAATTCTATTAAAATTGTATTTTAGATAATTAAACTTTTTATACATATATATTCTTAATTACTCAGAAACTTCATATGGAAAGCACCCCATTAATTTGCACAAAAAAAAGTAAGATTTCTTCTCAATATATTTATAGTTATGAGCTAAGCTTCATGACATAAGTATGAATTATGGGGCTAATTGGTACTTTGAAGAGCATTGTGTGTTTAGATATTGCAAAATTTTTCAAATTACTTTGTTCCCACTATCTCTATTCAATGCACTTTTTTTTTTTTTTTCTAGGACAAAAGCTATAACTTTTTTTAATCCAGTAATAGATTTGTTTCTTTCACACAGTTACAAATTACTGTCTTTTCATTTGGTTATTTACTCAGACATTTAATTTATTCCCTTAGTGGGAATTCAGGAGAAGAAAAATATTGGCTCAGATCAAATCAAACAAGAATGTTTTTGATTATCATTTTTACAAAACAGGAACTGGAACAATTACTTTGGATCAATTTCTACCTGCTTCATTTGTGAGCTTTATAACTCTTTTATTTTTATTGCCTTACTTTTTAAAAGACATTTAAAATTTTAGACTTTTTTTTTTTTTGGTTA
>VZSV01000040.1:3034288-3068150 GCA_013398735.1 Nothocercus julius
TCTTTCTTTCTCTCTTTCTCCCTTTCTTTCTCTCTCTCTTTCTCTCTCTCTTTCTCTCTTTCTCTCTTTTCACTCTACTGGAGATAAACACCTTTTTATAAGTTCTTGTCAAATTCACATTGTTATAGGAAAGTAACTAGTATGTTTCCAATGATAGTTACCATAATGTTTGCAGGTAAGAAGCTTATACAATTTATCTAATATTTTCAACACGACTAATTGGCTTTCTAATAATACTATATAATGCCATTTTGGAGTGACTATGAGGTTATATTCTATGACAATTTTGAAGAAAAATTCTGACCCACTGATTCTCCTTTCGTCTGCTTCAGATCTTCATAATTGCTCTTCAAATTTTAACATCCTTTGGCCTTCAATATATTCTAAAATCTCAGTGTTTTTATTTTTATTTACTCACTGTTTAAAACCATAAAACTTGTTACATATTTACCTGTAAGGCAGCTGTCCTCAAATTTTAGGAATACAGTTTTTATTAGCTTTTCCTTCCTTTGCTTCATTTAACTGAAAATTATTAAAATAACTGCTTCAGAATGAAAGATTTTCAAAAGTCAGAGTAGGTTTTATCTTCTCTTCATCTGTCACCTATTGTTTTCATAGAAAAAGTGTAGTGTTTTTTAAATGACTTCCCAATATCCTCTTTATGAGTTAACTGCTTCATGCATCTCAAGGTAATTTTCTTAGTTCACTGTACTCCTGGTACTATCTCTCAATAATTACTCAGAGCCAGGTACTCCTATAGAGGTCTAGCTCTGAGTCTTCCAAAGAGCAATTCATCTGAACTGGTCTGAACTGGAATTACGTGAACATATTATTCGTAGTCTTCTTCAGGAGGCAATTCTTGGTTAGATGTGAATATTTTGGTTTAAATTATTGCTTCCTCTATATACTTAATCAAAAAGGGACTTGAAACAAGGGAAAGAATTTATGGTTATCCTTTTTTTTTTTCCAAATTTAATTAGAAAACCCATGAAGTCAGCATGTCCATACCTTAGGGAGGGACTGACTCATATCAGTTAGCTACAAACCATCTGTTTTCTTTAGAGGAAGCACTGATAGTTTCTAAGATTCTTTGTCCATAGGAATAAAATTTTTATTTAATGAGAGAGACACAGATATCACTTTATCGCTTATATTGTTTGAATCATACTGTTTATGCAGATTTGTTTAAAATGGCGCTTCTGAAAAACAGATGCTTCTAACATTTTAGTTATTAACACTGTATATCCTAAGGTTATTCCAAGTATGTCTATGGCCTGAGAGCTGCAGTGAAAGGGAAGGCATGAGCAACCATAAGCCATATACAAGACTGCATCCGTGATGATAACACCCATTGATTTGTCTTTGCCCTTTTGCTAGCTGCCAAACAACTCATGAACAACATCATGAGAGCTTGCAACAAAAGTGGGAAGGTGGTAATTCCAGTGGAAGCCGAGGCGATGATATGTGGAGATGGCAGCAGCCGTTCAGGGAGACGGGAGAGAAGGTTGTGGGTGCTCCCAAAGCAGCCCCTACGGAGGGCTGCAACATCGTGCAGCTGTGTAAAGAGAGGGGGTAACACAGCGACCTTTTCGTCTGAAACACTGTCTCTGCACAGCAAGTCACACAAATAAAAAAAGTTACTCAAAAATGTTAATGGAATTTTTTCTTTTTTTCCCTATCTAGTGAAACATTTCTGCAAAGCTTTCACCATCATTGCTTGAAATGTTTCAAGCTTTGGTAAAATGGTTTGAAAAGAAATAAATGCCTCCATTCAAAGGTTATGACTATACTGCTAATAAAAGGGAACAAGAGACCAGTCGCTGCCCCTGAGGCCCAGCAGCACTGATGGGTCACGTGCAGCCTGATTAAGGATAGCACCTCTGCTGCAGATCTGTCTTGGAGAGACTAAGCTGGGGCAATTCAGAGCTGACAATTCAACGGTGTGAACAATCAAGAATTTCAGTGCTCAGGCGTCCTCTTGAGCCATCTTTTATGTAGTACTGTGAACAGGAACTGAGAGAACATTTTTTGAATTCCTTTCATTTTGTACTACAGATGAATGAGGGAATCACTTTGTCTTTATTTATTTATTTATTTATTTATTTATTAGGAGAAAGAAATTAAACAGAGGAAAGAATTAGAAATAATAATAAAAATTAAATTGTTATAAATAAAATAAAATAATAAAAATTAATTGTTTTCTTTTTCTTTACTTAAGATTTCATTTCTCCAGAAAACAAATACCTTAAGGAGCAAGGAGAAAGAAGTTGAATGTACTAATGTCATCAAGCAAGGGGAAAAAAAGAACTATCAATACATAAGACCTATACCAGGATTGAAGTCTTTCCAAAGTCAGAACTTTTATGAACCTTGTTTGTTAAGATTTGAATTATGATTCCAACATGCTAAAAAGTTACATCTGACTTATAAGGCTGAGGACTGGATTGAAAATTTATCAAAGCTAAGGCCAGGGTCCATTCAATTTAATGACATGTTTCTATCTGTAGACACTATGCCTCCAATCTGGCAATAAAAAGTCCTGCTTTTGTATCCCAAGATAAAATAATGTCTTATTCCACTTTATTCTTGTCAGCACTGCAGACCTAATGCAGCTAAGAAAGAGGTGCTAAATTTCCACTACAAAAACTTTATTCCTGTTGGTGATTATACCAGAAATATAATATAAAATAATTGATATTTAATGCTACATCCTAAGGGGGAAGAAATACATTTCTTCCAAAAAGAATAAATTTCATATGAGAATCAGAGGCAATAAATATAACCATTTAGTTTTTACAAAGCAGTGTAGAAAGCACAACCACTTTTTCAGTATTTTCATGTAAATGTTTATGAGGAGGTGATCCATCAGCACACACCAACTGTGTCTGTTTTCAAACTTGATGTTTTAAAGAAATTAGGGCTTTGGTTGCTGCAGTACTTTAAGTCATATGACAATTACATGTGTCAAGCTGTTCAAGAATAGGCATGCTACAAATTCATTGTCTCATTGCATGCAATCACACACAAGAAGTAAACAGGAGATCATTATCCAATGACAGTGCTCCTTCTGGGGGTGAGGGCCACAGAGATCTGTTGCTGGTGCAGTATACAAAGTTCTCTTTGTGGTCCAGATAGATGAAGAAATAAATAAAAGAATCACTAGTAATGATGTCCAAGAGGTTAAAAACTGACAAATACTAAGCAATAAAAAGACCTGGTCAGCTATATAAACCATTTGGCTTTTTTGACAAGGAGGATCACATGAATAATAGGTATTTTAATGCGCCCTAACTGATCATAAACACAGGAGCAAAGAATGGAGTCACATTCAACACTGAATTCTCAAATATGCTGAGACCAAAGAGGATTTCAAAGTCATAGAAGACAGCCTCATACATAGTACCTGGCTCATATGCAGTATGAGCTCCCCTTGCAAATGGAAACTAAGAAAAAAATGCCACCCCTACATATAGAGGAATCTAAACAGAAATAGGATGCTAGAAGTTTTTAGATCTGTATATGCAATTAATGAAAACAGCCCCAGAAAATATTAAAGATTTGTGATGTTTAAAATGAAAAAAGGATCTTTAGAAAGGTTGCACAGGGGGTGGGGTGGGGGGAAGGAACAGCACAGAAGAGTGAAAAACTGAAAAATTCCTTTACTAGCAACCCAGATTTATTCAGTTTATTCACAAAAAGTTATTTTTACATAGCCTATAGACATCTAAATAAGAAGAAATTTCTGATAATGAACAGTGTATTAATCCATCATTACCCCAAATCCACCAGTTAAAAGCTTAAGCAAGGTAAATTCACTTTAGAAATAAGGGGAAAATCTTAGCAGCCTGAATAACTCTGCATTGCAGAAATTTGCTTTGAACTTTTGAAGTTACACTTTTGTTGCAGATTTTGTAAGATTCTTCCATCTATACATTGTGAGATGTAACCGTAATGGCCCTGCTCATCTAAAAAACTGTTAACTAATTTGCAAATCTGTGACTAAATCGTTGTGGTTCTAGAAATAAGAGGAAAATTGGAGAGAAACATTCAGAAGTAAACAGCATATCTTTTCCCTGCGGACACCATAGCAGTTTAGCATCATCCTCTGGAAGGTTCCCTACTACAAAAGCATTCAAATTTAAAATATTGCTGCAGCTTAGTAAATAGGATCACCAATATGTGAATCTCAGAGATGTTAGAATCTGACATTTGTCCAAGGCAAAGACTCTTCCTAGGCTGGAGAGTAAGACATCTGCCTGAAGACTGAAGTTTCACCTCCAAGATCCACGAAATCAACCCATCTGTAAGTAATATAGAAAAGAAAATAAGAAAATAGAGAAGAATGGAAGGAGTAAGTGCACTCTGTCAAATTACACAAACAGCATTTTTATGTTTTCTGGCAAAGTATCACTACAACGTGTTGTTCTAAAAGACATTTCTTGACATAGCGATTTCCATTGTTGACTCTGATACAGATATTAGTATCACATGCTACTTCTGTAGCCCTTTCTTACTACACTGAGACCTATAGAAGGAAGAAAGAATTTGAAAATTATGAGTAACATTTCAATGACATAAATCATCTGTGTTTATAAAACAAATGAATAAACTTTACTTTTCCCTTTGTTTTCCTACCTATCCTATGGAAAGAAACAGATTAAAGATCCCTGTTGTGATAGTTTCTTCACAAACTTCATCATTTTAGAAGGATGAGTCCTTGCACCTGAAAAACATTCAAGGCATTGTTTCAGGAGCTCAAAAACACATTAGTTGTTGAAAGACGATGCTTTGTATGTTGAGGACCCCAGATTAGAATATCTCATGCTGTTAGTGTATTCAGCTTTCTGAGAGGCTTTATCATTTCCACCAGTAAAAAGCATATTCTTCACACATTTTTCCATCATAATTTTTGTGGTTGATCCACACATGAACTGAAGTACAAGGACATTGGGCTGGATACACGAATGAACATTCTTTGTAGTGCATGTTATTATTCATTAAACCGTAGAGGATATTTTTTTCCTCTAATAGGGTGATAAAGTAAAACACTTCTATTTGGAGGTTGAATTACATGGTCACAGTCACCACAAAAGTAATTGCCATCTGATAGCTGTGCCACTGGAGGTCTACAGTGATTAGCAATGTGCTTTAAGAGTATACTTTTGTCTTTTAAGTTGGGCTTCTTCCATAAGCCATGAGAAGGAGATCTTTAAACAAGTTACTAAGGTCAGGGTTGTTCTGAAGAATGTTCCAGTGCTTCCAGGATAATTGCTTGGATTCCACCTACCTATTCTTTAACCTAGTGACATACCTAATAGAAAGTTATTTGTGTTTTGATGCAGGGTTGTTTCAATAAGAGCTCCACTCACGCTTTCCAAACTCCAGGTTTATTCTAGACATGAGGGAATTGTGCTTAAGAAAAGCACCCATAAAATAAATAAAACTTCTCTCTCAACCCATCAGACCTTTTCAATAAAGGCCTTTATGTTAGAAAATCTCTCGAATATAAAATGTTATTTAATCAGTAAGTCCTGGCTTTTATTAAAGCTAGCAATTTTTGCTTTTTGCTTTTTTATTTTTTATTTTTTTTTTGCTTGTGAATAGGTGTATTTTCTATGATAGGCAATATTTCATCTTGAAACTTGTTAGCAAAACCATGCATCAAAATAATATCACTATTTCCCATTATGTTCCATATGGAGATGATATATTTTATGATTTTTTCTCTATACCTGTCAAAATAAACAAAATATAATTTCCAGGATAATTTATAATGAATTTTAGAGTTCAGGTTTTTCTTAGCAAGTTATGTTTTCATCTCTTCAATGTGGAGATGAAAGATGAGATTCTTGTGTGTTTTTCTGTAGATATAAAACATGTCACTTTAAAATTGACTTGAATGAATGCGAAAGCTTATGGAGGAAGGTATGATTCACTGCAAGTCAAAATATCACAGTATGTCCCTCTGAAATTTGCTACAGTAAGGTATAAAGATCTGCTCAATAGCATAGAAATGATTTTCTGTACACATTTTGCAAAGAAAACAATTATTGTGTATTAATTATACATAAGGACTTACTTAAATGCTATTATCAATGTACTTGATTCTGTAAAGTAAATCCCATGTAAACCTTATGTTTTTATTTATGATGCTAAAAAAGCAGAAAATGAGGTGAATGTTTGCCTGCAAATGGAGGCAAACTTATTCATTACCTCAAAGTTAGGACTTTCTGGTTTGGGAGAGACTTCCATGGTGTCCATTTGGACTCAGGGATTTATTTTTCTTTTTTTCTGGCACTTAAAAAAAAAAATAAATAAAAAAGTAAAGTTTTGTAAGATATAAAGGCAAGATTATATCTTTTTCCTGATTTCTAAGCTCCTTACTAAAGCTGATACTGTTCAAGATCTTCAGATGCATGACATGGGCCAAAGGCTCAAATTGTGAATTAAAATGATTGTCCGAAGCACAATGATTTGAGCCAGAATCTGCTGATAAAGAAAATACACTCTCTAAATATGAAACTGGAGGAGGGTTTATCATCTGAAACCCAGAGCACAAATTAATCATTCGTGTAATTTGAATGAAGTCAGTTGGAATTATCCCAGGAATGAATATAGCCCAATTTGTTAAAGATATGGTACTGTAAATACTGCACTGTGTCAGAGATACATCTGTTCAGCAACCGCCTCAGCTAAATAGATAAGACATGTTTTCCCATTAGCTAAAAGCAACCTAAACACTTAACTCAGACCGACCCATTCTGTCAGGGTGCAGAAGAGGCCTTCAAAAGAAGCACCTCAGTATTTTTCATTTGGAGACAGGTGAGACATCTAACATGAGTTTAAAGACTAAAGAAAAGAAATGACCAAAGCTTAAAAAGGTATAAAAGGAGGAGGGCAGCATGAAGGAGTATTCACAACACAACATTCAGTCACTAACACTCTGATCTTCAAAGGATTTCAACCAAGTCATTAAAATAGGAGGTTAGTTTTTAATGAGAAGATATACAAGATGCCCAGTATAATTAGACAGTGGGCTCTGAGGATTTATAGGACTTACGAATTTATGAAGAAAAGAAATAGCTGAGCAAACCGAGTTTAGCAAGAACTGTCCCTAATATTTTGTACAACCTACATCTGCAAGTTGTTTTAATATGTATGCTTTGAACCTTATAAGGCACTGTAAAACAACAGCCCCTTCCTCACTAGCTGTTTCATCAGAAAGCCTTGCCATGGATTGTGCTGGATCCTTTCATCTTTCCCTCTCCCCACCGTTCTCCCATAGTGAAAGCTGTCCTTTTTTTCTACCAGGCAATTCACCATGTATACTTCACTTACACGCAAAACAGTTTAGCAGGGGCAGTAAGTGAAAACAAGGCAATGCTCTCCTGGAAGATATTTTTTGCTGTTGTTTTTCCCCCCTTTGTTTACTACGATACAGTCAAAAGACTCACAGTTTTGCACAAATATGTCCTCTAAATGAAATACTGGCAATTCCTTCTAGTGAACAACATTCATAATTCTAGAAAGTAACCAACAAATTTATAGGGGAGTTAAAAAAAATGGGATTTTTCTTGTAGATTGGCAGAAGCTTCAAATTATATTTTTCTCAGAATTATGTAGGAAGCCTACTGCATTGTTTAGATTTATTATGTTTCTCTCTGGCTTAATCTAGTCTTTGAGCCTTTTCTCTGTCTCATGGGCCCTTTTCCTTTATTTTGCTTTTGTTTTCCATGTCTAGATCTGGTGGCCTCCTTCTTGAGCTCCCTGTCTCTCTTTCTTTTTCTTCTTATGAGAAGGTTTTTGCCTGTAAGCACTTACCAACCTTTTTTTATTTTTAGGAAATAAAAGAGCTGAATGCATGTTTTAATACATTTTTAATGGCCATTGCTGACAGACAAGACACTTTGTTGGTATTGTCTTGCATTGCTATTATGTTAAAAGACTTTTATTTTTATCAATATCTATTGTGCCATCCAGTTAAAATGACAAAGACTCCCACGCTGAGCAAATTGAACGAGCTTTTCACTTCATTGAAGGACTAGTTCGGGCTGCAGTGACTTTTTCTTTTAGAGAGGGGGAATCATTGTTCGCATTCTATTGACTCTATAGTTCCTGTTAAATAATGTTCATGTATTATTAAGAGAATATTCATCTTTAGTATACAGATAACTTTCTTTAAACACTGTTCGGTTTAAGAGCATTTGTTCACAAGATTTAGGCTTTTGCTGCCACCTATAGACAAAATAAAGTATTGTTGCATCGTGTGCCTTTTACATAACATAGATGACAGTAGCATCCTTTCGTTATGCAGCTTTAGAGACTCAAGTTTTATGTATCAGAACAATAAGTCTATAAAATACCTCGGGGGAAAACCACATAGAATGACAAATAGTTATTCTATTGAAAACCATTCTTACTATTTACTTGTACTCAAATACTCTTCTGTGTAAGATGAACACATTCTGATCCCTTAATCTCTCGCTCAAAGAGAAGATGGTCCCTTCGTTTACCTGAATATACCTCCTCTGTTCTGTGCTTGGTCTGTTATTTGCAATGCCTCTTGCAGCAGTTAGTAATAGGGTTTTCTTGCACCTCATTGCAAGCTGGTTGAATTACCCTTCCTTCATGTTCATCGTTGTCTTGGCATATTAGCCTGCAAGGACTAGTTAAAGCAGTTAGCAGCTTTCCTGTGTCATTTGTAACGCACAGCACAAGTGATATTCTGCCAGGGTGACGGATGAGTGCAGAGACCTCCTGGATCCTATGGCAGGCATAGCAGACGCGTGTCAGGGCAACATCAACTTTTGCCTCAGTCTGCTGAACCTACCTCTCTGGGTACTGTGAAATGAACCTCTGCAAAGGCAGTTGTACAGTGAAATGAAGTGTTAAAAAGGACACGGAAATGAGGAAAACTCGGTGCTTTGCCATTTACTTGAACATGATGATTCAACTATTTGCAAGGGCTTGAGTTAAATGACTCCTGCTCACCCATTCCACCTGTGGGCTCTCATATCTTATTGACACAAAGGAGCTTCTGATACTCCTTCAGATGTTGCAATATGTGTGTGAAAGAGCTGCAGTACTGTGAACTTTATCATAGGCAAAAAAAAAAAAAAAAAAAAGTTTAGATTGGGAATGCTAACAGATATTTGTGTATGAGAGGTGGATGCCCTAAACTGAGCTTTTGACGGCTTAGTAGACTTTGATGCCAGCTTATTCTTCTCTCTGTTCACTTTAAAATGTAATTATTTCACAAACTAAAGAACTAGCACCTTTATGATGAGGAAAATGCTTTAAGATAGCTCTACAAATGAAATTTGTTGCTATTCTGGTGTAGAAACAGGGAACTTAGAGACTAACGATGTTAGAGAGGATACACATGTGTCCTTACTAAATCAGAGGGAAAGATATGGCTATTTAAAAAATATTGTGACAAATTTAGATTTATTTCTACCTAAAACAACTGTTCATGATGTCTTTTTTTTACCAACTGGGCTATATATATATATATATATATATATATATATATATTTTATCAAATAGCCCCAAATGAAAAACAAAACCAATAACAACAACAACAGCAAAAACAACAACAAAAACTGGTTCCATCTTCATTTCCTTCCCTTCTTACCTCCTTCCACTTACAGATTTCAAGGCTAGAAAGAGGCATGAAATTTCTAATTGACCTGCTTAGCAAAATTTTTAACCCTGTTTGGTGCCTTCTCCAATAACACATTTGCATAACTATGTTTTCTAGCTACTGTGACCTTCCTCTTGCCTTGGACCAGTTGTAATTTACTGGTCCAAGAATACCTCTAAGAAGAGGTATTTCATACACTATAGTATGTATATAGTATAGTATAGTATAGTATAGTGACACACACTTTGACTGAAGGAAGACTCATAAATGCAGCAAGAATATTTATTTCTTGCTTATGAAGCTCATAATTTCCAAGTAATTATTTTTGCTTTGAATATTTTCCTAATTAGAAATACCTGTTATACCTTGAATACCTTGAATAGTAAAATTCAAAAAAAAAGCACAAAAAAACAGATAGCTTAGAAATAGAAATAATGGGTTTCATATAACAGGTTTTTATAAGCATAGCTCATGACATGTTGTTTTCTGACCAAGCATATACTCAAACCATGCAGACTGAAAGTAGAAACAAATGACATCAAAAAGCTAATAAGGCAAGACAATATTTTTCTGGAATATTTCCAGATACTAAAAAAAGTAACTGTGAATTAGTATTCTGATACACTTCCATAAAATTATCCTCCAAGGATTTTTCTCAAAAATAATATCATCATTCACTATTTATTCTCTCTAATAAGACTTTAATCCCAAACACATTCATAAACACACACAATCCATACTTCAGTTCTGACATTTTGAAATCAAATGAACCTCTAAGTGCAGGAAATTTCTGAACATTTCATTTTTATGGAAGCAAAGAAACCAATATTATTTTTATAGATAATATTTCACAAATATGCATCTGTTAATGTCCAGACTCAAGTTCTTTATTCAGATTATTAACACAAATTCTTAAAGAGTCTTCAAGATATGCTTAAAAGGTTGGATCAAATATAATACGCTTGAATTATATTTGTTCCTGTTTGAAGTGAAATATTTTAGAGATATACTAAAGGTTTTGTTCATAACCAGCCAAAGTGCCCATTCATTACTCACTGCCCAATCATCTTTCTTCACCTAAGAACTGGATAATAGTATTTTTATTCATCTTAGTGATGGAGTTCAAAGTGTTCAATTGGCATAGATTGAAGTACTCCTATCTACCATGAATAAGGCCAGAGAAATCAATCCTTGAGTAAGTAAGATTTGAAGGATTTGGTCCAACCCCTATAAAATATGAGGAGATAATTCCTCTGCAGAAAAAAAGAGAAGAATTATCATCTATTGTCTGTTGATGAAGTCTGTGATGACTGCATTGCACAGCACTCTGGATAGCAGTAAATGACTATTGTACTTGAGAAGTCAGATTTATTTTGCACATGTAAGACATTATTTTCATTCTTGGTCTTCAAGGACTCTTCATTCAGAATCCAAAATGTTTCATCAAACAATGTAGCATCTGTTAAAATTATAATCACTCACATCAAGAATCCATACCAAAAGATATACTGTACTTTGCTTCCTTTGTATTTATTGTCCCCCCAGATAGGTACCTAAACAATTTGGAAGATATATAGCAGGCTTATACGGTGGAAAAAAATAGTAGTTTGCTGTATTTTTGTTTTTAGTTAACATCGGAAGTGCAGCAACGTTAATTTAGGAATGCAAGCAGGCTTTTATAGTTTTTATGGGCAATGCAAAGGCAAAGTAATAAAGCAAGCATTTGGGCTTTACTCATCCGTTATGAATGGTGTTATTATTATGAAATATCTTATGCAGATTTTATTCTATTTTCTTTGTGATTTTTAAGAAATGAAAAACCGGCTGGTTATTGTGAAGGTGAAAAGACGGATCTTAAACTCTGCTGTACTGTGCTGTTGAATGTTTGTAGCAAAAGATGCAGAGGAGACTAAGGAGAGCACCAAAGAATGCCAACTGCAGTGCAGTCCTTTGTGACATTCTGGCACTCAGTATCCGTTACGTTTTAAAACCCCACTGAAGGCGTAAAAGTGCATATATTAGTTCAATCTTACCTTTTGTCTTTTTTTTCCTTTCTCTCCCTTTGCATCTCAGAATCTCCTTTTCCTTTACTTCTTTTATTCCTCTGTTGAACAGATAATTTCATGAGTATTTAGTGGTAACCTGAGGACACGCCAATGTAAGACAAGATGGGAGAGCAAACCTGCTCTATTTTTCACACTAGTTTCTCATATATTTGCTCTTTGCATTTTCTTTAAGGATCATGAAGACCTCTTAAGATTCTGTTAATTTCTGGAGAGGGAATATAATTCAGAAATGTATTAACTTTCAAATTGAATTATCCTTGCACGCTAGGAGGCATCCCTCTGCCTTGAAAAAGTGACGGCAACACTTGGGATGGAGCAAGTGCAAAGAAATAGTCTTTCAGATCATCTTCAGGATTTGCACAGTCTCTTGATTTGAGTAATGCAGCAATTTGACTTTGAGACATGCAAATAAATAAGCATTGAGTTCTGGTTCTATGTTAGGGGCTTGAAATTGCCTATATTTTGACATGAGGAAAGATGTGCATCCATTTCAAGGTTAAATCAGATTAAGGTAAAATGTGAGTTTAAAATGCATTTGGTAACCTAGTAAATCAAGTATAGCAGCCATTGCTTCTGTTTGGGAAGGGAGGGGGAGAGCAATGAGAACAGGAAGAGCCTAGGAAAGAAAAAAAGATTTTTTTTTTTCCCCCCTAGAAGGACAGATAACATTTCCTGAAGTGACCTTGTAAACAAACATTGTTATTTCACCTGTAAATTCTTTAACTGATAGGTCTTTTCTGCCTTCCCAGGAGAAATCAAAAAGCATTGCTTGACAAAGTTACTGAAATTCACTGCAATATTAATAGCCAGCAAGGGAAAAACAAGAAGAAACTGTGGTTTTGTGGCCTCGACCTCAGTGCTTTATGCATACAATCACTTACATGAAATATGTAACACTTACCAAAGTCTTCATTCCCCTTAGATAGGACAAATTAGGCCACTCTATTTTGACCAAGTATGGTTCACTTTTCACTAATTCTTTAGAGGTTCTATGGCCTCCTTTGAAGTGAAAATAAATATTTTCTTCTTATTCCAGACTGCAATATTAATTTTGAAACCAAAATTATAGTAGTTTTAAAAACAGGAAAAGGATAGACGCATAAAAATCTCGGAAATTAAGCCTTAAATTGTAGGTATCATATAAAGAACAATTGGAAGTTTATCCCAGGAGGATAAAAATCACAAAAGATTAGGGGCATATTTGGAAAACCATCACTAAATCAGTCAACAATCATTAAAACAAACAACATATCACCACAGGGAGCCCTAAATTAAAAATCCTTCATACTTCAGAAGTCAATATAGTTAGTGTTGCCAATTGTACACTTGGGAATATTTTAATGTACTATAAGAGTGAGCTGTTTGGTTGATACGTATCCTCACTACTTTGATCAATTATCATTTGAAATTTCCCCTTTTCTATTTTGAACTAAATGTTTCCTGAGATTTACCTTCAGTCCTTATTTTCGTGTAGTGATAATTATTTATTACACAGAATATTCTAGCTCTTTTAAGGAGAAAGGATAATTTTGTCATTGTGTTTTAGGAAGTGGAAGAGTCAAGTCTGTCAAATTTACTTTGCTTTTCTTTGCTTCCTTTCATCCTCTTCTTTATGACTGTTGTCATCCTTATAGTATGCCACTAAAACCTAGACTCATTACTTTTTTTCCCCACATGCAGAAATATGAATGTTGTTCAATCCTGTTTTTACTAAAGTCATATATTAAGTTGGTACTTTAGCTCTTCAGTGGGCTGAGGATTTAACCTCACTGTCTCCTTTACAGCTTTATTACATTTATAAATAGGTAATTTTGAAGGAATCTTTTGAAATGTATAAATTACATTAAGCCCCTGAAAGGAAATAGCTGGTCTTTGGTGTGAAAACGAAGTCTGTGATTGGCACAATCAAGCCTATTGCTATTACACACCATCAGTGACATGTTGGTGTCAACAGTGAAGCATCTAGGATTCCATTTGCTATTATTGTAGGGCAAACATTTGCAGTTGAAATATGGAAACTGGAAGTCATTTCTGGTTATGTTTCTGTTTTGATATTATGAAGTGAATTGAGAACAAGACTGCACCTACTGGTATATGCTACAATAAACAGCTTAAGTTGGCCAGGTCTGCGAAGAGCAACAATGATCTCTAGTGGCAGCAACTTTTATTTCAAGCTTAGTGAGAATAAAGAGAGCACTGTGAAGACTTTCCACATCATCATTTATTTTATTTATTTTTTTTTAAGAGAGAGTTAAAAGAAATAATATTCAAACAGCAGTAGTTAATGAAATTTAATTCCCCTGATTCAGTATTTCTCTTCTCTCTTTTTGGACTTAAGTTTGCAAATCTAGCAATCCCTTTGGTAATAACCCAGTTTTGCATATGAAAATGTCTGCTATATTTTTTGCAAAACTCCTTCAGATATATTAGTTTCATAACTACTTTTAGCTGATGCTCTCAAATCTCTGAGTCACCACTGATATAATAACAGAAAAGGACAACAGGATAAATTCTTTTTTTTCCTGTATTCTTTACAATGCCTTTATACATTTTTAATTTTTCTTTCTCTCAGATATATTGAGTTTTGACCATCCTGAAGAACAATGCTGTATTATCTAAGAAAGCTTAACAATATGGAAAACAGATTGCATTATTAGGAATTCTTGTATAATGTAGAAACTTATTGTCTAAAGAGGATGCAGTTGTATATGACTTTAGGTTTTCTGGTAGTTTTTAAACAAAAAAAAAAAATATTGTAGGAATTGCTCAAGACAGGAGAAACTATTTTGTTATACAGTAGATGAATAATTAGGCTATTTGACAAAATAATGAAGTTACGTCAAACTGCTATCTAACCGAGTTTTGTTAATATCCAATTTCCTTTTCCCTTTCAAAATATCCAGACTGCAAGCTATTCTGGCTAGGGTTTTACCCCTTGTCTTTATATAGTGTTTCTGGGTAGGTATATTCTGAACCATAAGGAAAGGACGTAAGATAGCACATATCTTTTTAATTTAAAGCCTTCTGCAGACTTAGTATCAACTCCTTGTTGATATATCCGTATTGATATTGGTTTGCTGCAAAAAGATGAATGGCTTGTATCTTGATCAGATTTTCCTTCACTGACATTTCTTGTTATCTTTTTTAAAAGAAATTTGAAGCATGATGTTTCTCCTGGCTACCTGATGATTTTATTGAGCAATTCGATTCAATGTAAATTATAATCACTTTTCTTTGTACCGAGTTATCACAATCTCTAATATTTTTCAGTCTCTAAGACTGTATGATTACATAGCCTTTGATACTTTGAAAAATATGGGGAAGTTAGAGCGGGTAGAGTAGCTCTTGTCTTTCTTAGAAGTTGTAGTCAAAACCATCATGTTGCTTCAAAGATCCAGTATCTCCATATTTGCTTATAGGTACAAGTCAAGGTTTTAATATTTAATTTCACCTTTAAAACACTACACGCTTTAGAGCATAACTGCTTGAGACACTCTTGCTTTCTCTTTGTATTAATACAATAGATATCTGCTCAGGTATTATGATTCATGGTACCTATTTTCAATTAACATTTAAAGACTGTTTGACCAAGTTTCTGTTTTCCTCATGAATCTTTCAGAAGTTTTTATTCATCATTTAGACTGAAGCTGATGGTGTGTCTTATCAATACAACAATATATACTGTGTGAGTAGTTTGCAACAATTTTAATTATTGAAGAAGTTAGCATTTTTTTTAAAAAAAAAAACAGGTTATGCACACAAAAGTTATGTTAGAGGCCTGTCCGAAAGGTCTGGGACAAAAAGACAAAAGGAGGAGCATATACTGCATCCCTTACACCTTTCTCACTCATTCTTCATTGCAGTGGCAGGTAGATTCCTCTCTCTCAGCAAGAACCCTGCTTTCCCATCTCAGGACCCTTTTCTCTCCACCTCGACATCGCCTCAAATCCAGCCTTTCTTATCCCTCACTTATTCTGCTGTAACAGCCTATATTAATGGAAAATATGGAGCTGGCTCTACCTTCTTCAAATAATGGTTTTACATATGCTTAGTCATCCCAGCATAATTACTGATCATAGATGGTTGTGCATCCACTACATATGTGTGCACATGTATTTATTTCTACATCTTATTTTAAAGAAAAACTTGAACATGGGCAACATACCACCATCTGGGATAACAGGGATTCATGACAGGCATTTCCCACTGGACAAGTGTCTAGATATCTGAAGGGTTGTTGATACTTCAATTAAGAATCCTTTCTAGTTTAAACAAAAAGATAGACACACAAAACCAAAACTGAGCAGATGCTGATAACTTCACCCTGTAGAATTCTGGAGCTACAAGTTCCAGTCTGATACATCCTAAGAGCCCTGCATGTGTTCAGTAGCAGGTTTAGGGGAGGAATTGTGTAACTCAGAGTTTTTGGTTTTTTTTTTAAGTTTCTTGTTTGCATGGATTGTAAAGATTGGGAATTTGAATTGCCTGATTTCATAAACATCAGTAGGATTGAGAAAGTAATTTTTAAGAATGCAGTTAGAGCTCTATTCAGTATTAAGAATACTGGAGCTTCATTTATCCTCGAGGGATTTCTTGACTCACTTAGTAAATGTACGTGGTCAAGCGATTTAGCTTCTTGTTAAATTGCACAGGCCTGATCCACAAAATTAAATAGATGTAATACATTATACGCTCTATATAAACATTAATTCATTCCTGTACTGTCGTTTGAAGTGAAGCAACTAGTTCCTCCGAAAAGCTGTGTAAATTTAGTAGTAGTTCACTGCAGAGGCTGCTCTCAAAGAGCAGTATGGAGAACATTCCTTCAGGTTTGACTCTCTCCACCTTACAGTATTTTTCAACACAACCAAGGAAACTTTGCATGCTTTAGGTGGTATCTAACCACAAAAATCTCAGATTTGTCCTTTAAACTTTCAAACTGTAGCTGAGAATGAGAAGCATCAACAGTAATTCCATGTACTCAGGGATTAATTTTGTCCTCTGTATGGGGACACAAGTGGAACCCAAGGGCTCAGGTTAACTAACACCTTTCCTCATGTTGCATGGTGAAAGTTAACCGCTAAGAACAGGATTCACACAAATCATTAGGTTGAGCAGAGTGCTGCCGAAGAGCAGCATGAGCATCGTTACTTGTTGTCATCATGAGTTCTCTTTGAAAATAGGCACTTAGCTGTGGCAGTCATTTCTCAGAAAATGCACACAAAAAAAATCCTATTTAAAATCTTAGTTTGGGAGAAGAGATTTAAAGGTTGATGTCCCATGTTACCCCATTATCACACTCTATTATTTTAAGGCACTGTTCTCATAATCTTTTTCAAAGTCATTCCTTTCTATAAGTCATTAGGTCAGAGAGTTGTGAGAGCATCTCAGGAGCTTGTTGGTCTCTGTATTGGATATCTAAGATCCAGTTGGTATATGTGACAATCTTTTGGAACAGAAGGGAATCAGATAGAAAGACTCAACAGGACGTGTTCTGGATAACTTTTTTGAAGCCCAGGCAAGCTCTGAAAATTGGTTTATGGATTAGGCCCTGTAGATTAATACATGAAGAAAAAAATATTAAAAACCCCACAAATTTAAAATATAAACAAAAAAATGAATTTCAAAATTTACTTATGTCCAGCAGAAATGTAGATAGGTGGCAATTTAGGCATCTCTAGGATTAAACAGCAGATATGTGGATGGTTATGAACACTTTCTGGTGTCTAATGCTGGTCACTCTAAGACTTTGAATACTAAGTACAAATGCAAGAGGGAGCCAGAACCTAGTTTGTTTGAAAATGCAGAAGCTAATTGTAAATATGTGTCGCTTAGCAGAACACAGGAAGATATTTAGGGCACCTTAATCATTGTAAAAGTTGTGGAGAATGTTCACCTTAGCAGGTGAACCACAAAAATAACTCTATGGATCTCAAAATGTTAACAGCAAGAAATGAAGTCTTCAAGACTGACCTGCTTTGTAATTTTTTTTTTTTTAATATTTTTTTTTCTGAAAGGTGTTGTCTCCCTCGACTCAGCATTCTATGTCAAAATCCTGTCTTGGAAGTAGGCTTGTAAATCCCTTCTCACAATCAGATGTTGCTCTCTGAGAAACAGCTTGAAAAACATCACATTTTAAAATATAATAATCTATATAATATAATAAAAATATAATATAATAATGACCACTTTATGGACCACTACAGTCCTTATAATTAACTGATAATAGTTCATTACTAATAAATAATACTACAGTGAATAATTTGGGTATTTTGGATATTGGCATTCATGAAATTAAATAATTGGATTACAGTGTGGATTACATCCCACTGCCACAGAAGTAGATGCTTTTCAGTTTATTGGAATAGATGGGGACTCTATATAAATTAACTCATCTTTACCCTTACACTGCTCTAAATGTTATAATGAGCATTCAGAGGAGTAAGGAATGACCTTCCTTCAGATAGCTGATTTTAAAAAAAACAAGGCTACCAAGTCTATTATATGGCTACTTCAATATTGTTTTTCAGGTGAAATAATGATGTCTGTTGTTAGAGACACCATAGAAAACATTGCAGGAGTAGAATTTGCAAAATCCAGCAATTAGGGAGAAAAAAAAAAAGATGCCAGAATTAATATTTTCCTGATCTACTGAATGCAAGTACTTTTTAATTATAAGAATTATAAAGGAGATATTCCCATTGATTTAGACTATGCAAGCATTATTTTCCTCCAAAGAATCCTCATTTTTAATTTATTGTGGACATCACATAATAAGATTCCCACTTTATTTTTCCATTATTCTTAAATAAAATAATAACATGCTCTTCTACAATAGTTTTTGCAAGAATTTCAGACATTGCTTAGATAATGGCATTGATCAGATTAAATCTTGGCTTTGCTGCTGCCATTTCATATAACCAGATGATCATATTTCCATGACTTTATTTATTTATTTTTATTTTTTAGTTAAAAACCCAAAGATATAACTCGGAATATGATACTAGTAGAATGTTAAGTGAGAAGCTTCAAATCTGTTTTATTCCCAGACTCTACACAATATGCTAGATTAATGAGGAAATAAAACCGGTATATTTCATCTGACCTTCTCTAGATGAACATGTTATTTCATAGACAAAAACATGACCCATCTAGACCTATCTGTTGCTGGAAAGGTAGCACAAAGCTTCATAATGTGTAATTTCCATCATAGGAAAGCCAAATCACAGATTTCTCCTATAGTTTTTCAGTGACAGTAGTGGTAATTATAAGGGCTATAAAAAAAAACAAAA
Organism: Nothocercus julius; assembly: GCA_013398735.1. Classification (NCBI taxonomy): domain Eukaryota; kingdom Metazoa; phylum Chordata; class Aves; order Tinamiformes; family Tinamidae; genus Nothocercus; species Nothocercus julius. The sequence goes on from VZSV01000040.1 coordinate 3,053,290, forward strand.
AAAGAAAGAAGAAATTTTAATATTAAATTACCCAGAAAATTTTTGCGAACTGTCACGGATGTTGTGGTGTCATATTCTGAAGCTTAGGTGAATTGTAATCCTATGACACTTCATTGAAAGGGTCAAAATTATGCCTTGTAACTATGCATTGAATTTACAAGTCTATGGCTCAATACTGCAAGCAAAATTGCAGCAGATAGAAACCACTCATCACTTATCAGAAAAAACAGATCTGAGAAATGATAAAATGCTAATATTTTTTCACCTCTTTTTACCCAGTTGATAGCTATTGACTTGATCCTGAGTGATACTTTCAGTATATACCTGTTAAAATCATCAGGAAAAAGAAGACAATTCAGACTGAACCTTTAAGGTAAGGTTGCATTAATCCTACTAGAAATTCCACTGATTGGGAAGTGAACGGAATCTGCCCAATTGAGACATTTCTTTACACAACATATTAAACAAAATGATTCGAGGTGAAACAAACATGTTTTAGGAGTTTCGGCTGGGTGAAGCAGTTTAAACTCACAAGGTAAACAAAACACAAACAACATCAGAAACAAGAATCACTTTTGGCAAATGTCCAGGGGCCAGATATACGAATATTGAACTTCTACTAGAAAAAGTAAATCTTTTGTTCAGCAAAACTAACCAATATTTCAGTTTAGACAAAATCAGTGTGAGCAGAAGCATGGACTTTTTAAATTTTGCAGTGATAGAAAAATGTTAGATAAAAATACAGATTTTTCTTGTGGAAAGCATGAGTTTTTGTAGAAATTGCATTTTTAGTTAACTACTTTTCCAAGAGATGACTGTAGATGTTCTGTTTGAGCACATTTTTGTTACAATGAATATAAACTCATGCAGACACTTTCTCATAGCATCGTTTTATGAAATACAGTATAGCTTGCAATGCTTTAGTGGTATTAGAAGGAGAAATATGTACATGACATGTAATAACATCTATTTGTTTTGCTCAATGTTAGAAAATATTGTATACAGTATGATAAACATTAGCATGTCTGATATGATAGCGTAGATTAAATATTCACATACATTTGCAGATTATTGCTTTTCCTTTCCCACATTGCTTCTCTCAATTATTCAACTTTCTGTTATATTTCAATTTGGCTTCAGTTATTGCGTTTATCTAATTAAATGAATATTGATATTATGAAATATTCTGTAAAAACAGAGGCATCATGACAATAAAACCATATGGCATTCACTCAAAATTAGAAAAATCTTTAGTGGCAAGTCAAAGCAAACCACAAAAGCTACAGGAGGAGGCCTGGAAAGTTATGAGTGAGTTTTTACTACAAGTCTACTATGTGGATAATATTTCAGCCAAGGAGTGCAGAATAAGCAAAATATTAAACCAGGGTCCTTTAAACTCTTTGTTATGGTATGCTGTAATTCTATACACAGTGAAGGAATATTGATTCTATATTTTTAGGCAACTATTGTGAAATTAGACATTAATTTAAATACCAGTAATTCTGGATACAAAGAAGAAGATTTACTTATATTAGCATTACTTTGTCAAAGTTTAATTAGAATGAAATCCACATATAAATTGAACTAATTAATACTGTAAATCAATGGCTGAAGTATTAAATATTCTGTTACCACAATCAATAATATGAAAATGCATAAACAGATTGAGAAGCACAGAGCTAGCCTACCATCAAAACCAAGAAAGCACAAGAAATCAGATAAAATCAATCACCTCATAGCCTTGATTTATGCCTTCCAGTTGACCCTATGCTGCTATGTTTTGCCTGAATTTATATGAACATAAATAACTAACTACCAGTAAATTCACTGGTATTTAGAAGCCCCTCAGAAGATTTTATTTTTAGTAGACATGATTTGTCTGTTATTTAGTAAGGTATCACAAAACCAAAATTTTATTACTTATAAATCAACAAAATAATTTTAAGGGTGATTTAATTCCACATAATATCTTGTTTAGAACAATTCACCTTTAAGTTTCTGTATAATTTTTGGCAGATCAGCTGTTGCCACTGCTATATAATACTTATTGCGCATGATGATCCCTTCTACAATTGTGACTGTAGATTTTTTATTTATTTGGTTATATATGGTAACTTTGAAGACAACCTCACAGTTGACACCTCCCTTACAGTTGCTTGAGCATGTCTTTATACATTAAGGATACAAAGTCTGGTGTCTTCTCCTGGGAATAGGGTGTTATGTAGGAAAATAATTTTTCTTAAACTAGAGAAAGGAAGGGAGTTGTCCATAGTGGGTAGAGTGTGTCATCTTTTAGAATGTTTGTGAAGATTTAGATATTTAGTTTTTAGAAATTTAACATAAACTAGGGCACAGTAAATCCACCTATGCAGAAGAGGCCTGTGTCTTGCATATTCCTGATCGTGTAAATTAAGCCAGGATTTACAGTCTGAAGCTGCCAGTTCCAAAGCTGCTTGCTCAAGGCAGGGTTTCTGCATTTTACAGGGTATGTACTTGTTGTTTTCTCTGAAAATGTATAAAGCTCCTTAGAGTATAGTAACATCTGAACACAGAACTACTGTTTCTAGCCTGGGAAGCCTGAAAAGAACAATGTAGAAATATGTAAGTTGTTCTAAACAAAGGAAGGCAAAGAGTAAGCTGGACTGGGCCTTTGGTTATTCACGATGTTTAGTTGTTATCTTACTTGCTGGCTGTTTCAGCCCTCTGAAAACAACTCTTTCCAAAATAATAGAAAATCAGACCCAGTTCCTGGGATAGTTCACTCCCAGAAGGCAATATAGCATATATATAAGGTCACTGAAAATTTTATTTGCTCCTGGAAAATTCAAAAGTATAGATTTATCATAACTGTTTATTAAATCACAGTTATTCAGCAATGTGTATACCCCTTTGAGTAGAATAAACACTGGTCTGAGACTAAGAAACACTTTTCCCCATGTGTTCATTATCAAATATCACAGCTCTGCAGTTCACACCAAATCCTAATTTGCTTATTCACATTGCTTAAAGAGTAGTTTTCTTATCTTTCGGAGTCAGCTATTTCCTTCCAAAATAGCTCCAGGAATTAAGCTATGATAGGTCATGCATGCACCAGGCTGGGCATCTTCCTCTTCACAGTCTTCTGATGCTGTCCCAGATGCTCTGTGCCTGCAAACTACATGCCCTCATCTATCAGCATAGCCCATGCAGCATATACCTTCAGCGTCTTGCTAGAAAAATGCTATTCTAGACTACAGCATCATTCTTGTATTATTTTATATAAACACTTGGAATATGGAAAAGGAACGCAACCAGAAGAATGTGTGATGGTTCATAGAAACCTACCAGGAAATGCAAAGACAGAAAATCCTGGGCAGATGGACATCTTCATTTAAGAAGGCTATGTTTAAGCAAGGTGCATGTGAGCTATTCTGTACAATTTTACCTCAATTGTCTGATCTTAGTCAATTCCTTCTGTCCCTTGTGTCCAGCGAAAGGGATGCCTCTTATGATAGTCCAGCACCTATGGACTCCATAGACAAACAGCCCTGAACCTAAATCCAGGACCTACAGCCAGAATGGCTGTACCCAAACACAGAGCAGCATTCAGAAAGTAGGCTAGCAGTCACAGACATTTTTATTAAAAATCACACAGTAAAGAATACTAACCATCTTTCATGCAATGTCAAATGGTTGTCAAATGTCAAGATGTGTGGATGTGTGATTAATGAGAGGACAAGAAAACTTGAATGTGACTCTCCAGTGTGGTAATTAGGAAAATTCTTAATGAAGGATGGTATCCTACTTTCTGAATAACTGCCAGAACAATATAAACATCTTATGCATAGCTTTTTTTAATGTGCAGTGTATAAATATCGGTGAAAATGTTTAAATATAAAGATATATCACATCTGATAGGAGGATCAAACGTAAAACCCCTCCAGGTACACAAGTGCATATGTTATACAAGGAATTTGAGAATTCCTTGTACTCCTGCAGCATCTCTTTGTGAATTTGGGCACAGATTAATAATGCGGCATAAAGGAGGAGAGGGGAATATGAACTGAAATGAGACAGTCATTTACAACGAGACTATGTTTACAAGCTTTAGTAAACTGCTACTTTTAGCAAACTACAAAATAGAATAGATTCCAGACATACTAAACACACTAACAATATAGAAATACTTCGTTTGATTAGGCAGAAATTTACTCGTTGGCAAAGAAGTTTCTAGTGTAAAGAATTAGGGAACAGTAATTTAGGGAATTTTCCTGGTTATTCTCTATGCATCCACAAGATGGCACTGGAAGTTTGACTAAATTTTAGTCTTGCACACACACCTTACCGTTTGTATTTTCTCACTTGATTTTTTCCTGTAAAGTGACAGAAAAATAATGTATACTTGAAAAAACACATGTTCGGCTAAACACTTTGAAATGGCAGAAAGGGTTTTATATACTGTAAAGACAGTATGCACCTCAGTTTGTTTTGAATAATATTTGATCACATATTAGTCTAATACTGAAGATTTTACAAATATTTTATAAAAATACATAAATAATGATTTCCAAATGAAGACTGATGCCAAGGGAAGAATAATTCTTCAGCCTCATAATTTAAGGTTAATAGTGACTAACCTCACTTTAATGTCTTCCTGACAAAACAGAAAAATATTTATAGTGTAACTATTACTAGTTAAATTATCTACGTTTTTATTTAATAATCTCCTACTCTAATCAAATATTAGTTCCTATACTAGCATAAAAGCTAGAAGGAATGCTCATGTTACCCTCCTTTGCACATATAAACTGTTTTAAAACCAAAATAATATTCTTAAGACCTAGGTATTTGTGAACACAAATGTCGTCTTTTTCAAAATCAAGGTAAATAAATTGCACCAATAATCAGCACCAATAAATAATAAACAAATAATAAATAATCCCACCAATGAATAATAATCAGCACCAATAAATTGCACCAATAATCAGCACCAATAATCAAATCATAATTTATCACCAATAAACACAAATACATGTCCTTTTGCTTACAAAACATCCAATTTACATGCAAAATAAAAATATACTGTAAGGTGTATGAAAAAAAGTCTGTGTAGGAAACAAAACATAATTTCATATGGGAAACAAGACAAGGTAATTGTAAACCCTGAGTCACACCACACTGCAAATGCCAGTAATACATAGATAATATTATTTGCCACAGCTGCCAGAAATAAAGGGGAGCATATGTTAAATCAGAAATAGACTCTGGTGAGGCCTGCATGTTGAATGGAGTAATTCGTCCTTCTCCTCCCAAAAAGCACAGGGAGACATAGAAAAACAAGTCCTGAACACTCTAGAGATGCAGTCTAGTGAATAGACTTATTTACCGTGCAGGGAGAATGCAAGTTATTGTCCAGCAACTTTTCCATTTTCTTTACCATTGGAATAATCTGAACTGAGAGTGTATTTCTTGTCAATTTTCATTAAGCTAAAAAAGGGGTGGGGGGACAATCCTTCAATCTTTTAATGTATGAAAATCTCCTTGACTGCCATGGGGCTGCATGTGAAGTATGGAAGAGTTTTCTAGAAATAAAGCTCTGTTACCTGGTATTCTGTGAATTCCAGATAATTTCACTGAACCAAAGGAAATGTGTTCCTTACATCCAGCGCTCATCCTTTCTTAAGAGGCTTCAGAATAGTTTGAAATTGTTGTTCTCATTTCAAGTAGCATCTGAAAAAGATTTTGAGAAATCTGGTCTGCAGTACTTAAAGTATTCTGCCTCTAGCAGAAAAACTCTTACATGGTTTCCAGTTTATATCTTGAAAGAACTTGCAGGCTAGTAGATAAATCTGATGTGAATTCACTTTCCTTTTTAGATGTCACCAGTCATATACACAGAGATAAAGAGAATTAATGGATTTCAAATATGATCAGCGTAGAGTTCACCAACATATATACACATACTTGAATATGCTGTTTAGCCTATTTTAATTTATGACTAGTACGGATTTTCCATGCCAGGGAGAAGTCATTGTTGGTCTGTGTGAAGTAAGTGCTCATGGATGTGATTGTGAAGTTCATTTCTACTTCTGTGAGACAAGCACGGCTTTTTGCATCATTAATTACTTGCATCAACCCCCTTTGTTTTCACAGTTTAACTTCACCGGGAGTTTCCTGGTCTGTTAGCCTCACTTCAAGTTTTGAAATAGAGGCAATGAGGCGCTGCAGATCAATATCATAAAATAAATGTTTCTTAAGAGAAACTGGATAGATCTTTTATTCTCTTACTTTATCTGTCTCTGTACTTCATATTGACACAATACAGTGACTGAGGCTTCAGTTTTTCTGAAAGAATGAAAATGGAAATATTTTTTGAAGAATGATACAGCATTCAAAAACATGAAGGGCTTCAAACCAGTAACACCTACAACCTTATGTGAAAAAAAAAGAGTGATAAACAATGAGAATGCAAATTCAATCATAGAAAAACTAGGTAGCAACACTATTTAGGCTTTTAAGGCTACCTTATGGCCTTACCTTATACCTATTAAATGTCCCTCTTAATGAAAATGAAGGATGTGTATGCCTTTAATTTCATTACATTTTTTTTTTTTTTTTTCCAATTTCCCTAGTTGGTGATAGGAACAAATAACATTTCCTGACTCTGGTTTCTGAAGAATTCCAAATTCTTCCCTTTTTTATTGCATACTACCAGCCTATATGTTCTGCATTTTGTTACAAATCTGTACCCAATAAAAAAAAAAAAGGCTAATATCCTGATATTCATCCTCGCTCTTACAGTTCTTATTAGAACTGTATTTAAAACTGTGTTTAAAATCTTCAAAACTGCTAAGAATAGTAGCCAATACCTAGCTGGTGTTGCAAGAAGAGTTTGCCAACCTTCCCCAGTGTTAAATACAGGGAATATTTACTGCCGTTTTGATGCCAAGTACTGTAAACTGAGACACTCTGCTGTTGTTCATGATGGTGGGTTTATATTTATCCTCTCTGTCTTACTTGAAAGATCTGAAATAAAAGCACACTGAGCCTATTTTTATATATATATATATAAAACACTTAAATGCCAATCTCACTTATGCATTTTTTTCAGTTTCTGATCCTAAAATAGCTATGCCTTCAGTCCTGTCTTAGCTCATCACCAATTCACAAAATATCTTCTTGTTTAAATAAAAGGTACCAGTTGCCACAGCAGGTAAACTATACCTCAGCTGCCTGCAGGTTAGCAAATTCCCTGTCTTCATCACTGCTTAGATTAATTGGCAGGCCACTTGTTTCTGACGTGCCGCTGTCTGCACTGCAAGACAGGGCATGGATGTCAGCTACGCAATCACACCAAACACTACTAAAAATAAAGCTTTGGTTTTAACAGCTACACTGAATAAAAAAAAAAAAAAAATAGTTATTTACAACCTTTCTTTCACAGCCAAGAGGACAAATTATATATATAGTGACATTGCAAACAGGGAATGTCCCTGATAATTTGAATCAACTAATAATGTTTCATATCATCCTGTTTGTTCTAATTTGTGTTTTTTCAAGGTCTAGAGGACTCAGCATCTCTTTTTCTCAGAGCTGAACAGGAATATCATGGTATTATTCTACATAAATGGGTAAGGAATAGTATAAGTCCTTTCTTCAGTCTCAGGATTACTGCATGGTTTTTATATATGGAAATGTTATGCCAACTTTGTGCTCCAGAGTTAGGGCAAAGAGCTGCTGAGTAATAGGAAATTTATTTTCTGTGAGAAAATACACAGCTAAAGGACATTTAATTTTGGCTTTTTTAGAATTTAGGAACATACTTTATTCCATAAGGGTTGAAAAAATGCTCAGAAAAGAGAGTCGAAACGTCTCCAAAAGATTGTGCAGCCAGAAGATGTTTGACAGCAATGTCTATGTCCAGAGTGGATGCAGTAGCAGCCTGTAGTCCTGATGACATTTGCTGAAAATGTGCATCTTGTGAGCCAAGACCTGGTATCCACAGAAACTGCCAGGCCAGTGACTCTGCAAACTCCTTGGTTGGACCCTGGAGCTCCGGTCTGTTTGCCAGAGTGTTGACTTGGACCTTCAGTGTTAGCACTGACAAAAGGTCTGTGGAGTAAGGGCAGGGCTTATGTGTTGTCTTTTCCTTGTGTAATGGTTGTTAGCCAGCTAATCCTCTCCATGCTTTACTACTCTCTTGGTACAGCTGTCCATTCTCTGTGAATCTGATTCCCTTCCAGAAGTAAATTTGCAAGCTTTTTGTGGTAAGAGTTGCACTTTGCTCTTCCAAGAGGAGACTGAAAACCCTTGAGACAGCTGAGACAGGTCCTAGGCCTATGCAGGCAAATCAAAACCTGCAGCTTCAAAGTCTTACAGAGACTATTCTGTGATACTGTAGTCCAGCAAGAAGCATGAGGACATATGTCATCTTCCGCTTATGTCTTCACCTCTGCAGGCTCAGGTACGGTCTGTACATTTATAGCATATGGGAGGTTTCCTTTAGCAAGGACTCCACATGTGTTTGGGGCATGTTAAGTTCTCCCACTGTTGCAACTCCCCCTTGCCACCAAAGTGAGGCTCCCTCGCTGAGGCCCTTTCACAACACACAAACCTGTGTTCAGGCAGCAGGAACTTCACAGTTGGGCATGGATCAGGTGGCCCTGATGAGGATCTGTATAACTGCAGACCTCACAGTCAGCAGGACTGAGTGGACCATGTGCTACTTGTGGTGTTTATGGGGTGCAATATCCTGCACCCTTTGTTCCAGTAGGTGTGGGCCACCTTGAATCCTGCAACTTTCTACTCTCTTGGGCCACCCAAGAGAGGGGGTAGCTCTTGTCTGCTTCTTACCCTTGAGGTGTTCCTGCTATATGAACTTCCCTGCCTCTCCATATGAAGGATTTTAGTGGGCTATGTAACCCCCAGCCAGACTACCTCTGAATCTCACCTTGGAAAAACTTCTCTATGCTCATGCTCCACTCCATCTTGTCCTTTTGTTCCACACTAGTGCTGAATAGTGCTGCCCTCAGAATATCAGAAACCTCTTTGAGCCAGTGTGTTCTGCTCTACTTGTGCACCTGCCACAGGCATGTACTATAAAATCCCCCATGAATAATAAGGGAAAAGGGGTGTTCGCTCTGCGGGGCCAGTGCACTGTTCTCTATGTGCTGGGACAAATGTCCTTTGCCAGGGACCTCTAGACTCAGTGCCCACTTCTGTCCTGGACACAGTATTTCTCATGGATCTTCATTGCAGCTCTACCCAGACAAGCTGACTTATAACCCTGAGGGAGTTGTCCCAAACTCAGGCTGCTTGCTAGTGAGAACAGAGACATTGACATCTTTTGCTAATCCTGATTTCGTAGACCACTCTCGTACCTACTTTAAGCAATATATATATTTTCTTAGATTAAGTTTTCTTAGTCTTTTCAGCCATTTCTGCTATAGAGACTATTCAACTCCTTGTTGACTTTCTCTAGATTTTTTCCATGTCTGATGCAAGTGTTACAGAATCAGAACTGCTAACATTATTAAGGTGTGGGCGAGTCAGCAAACAATATTACAGTGTCTTGTGTTTTTCTTTCTCTTTTTCCTAATAATTCCTAACATTTCATTTGTTTTTATGGACGTTACTATTATTACACTAGTGTTTCAGAGAACTATATTTTATAACTCGAAGACATCACCCCTGGGAGGTAATGGTTAGTTTAGAGTCCATATTTTTTTATGTGAAATTAGGATTGTTTTTCTCCCACGTGCATCACTTTACGTTTGTTTACAGTGAATTTCATTTGTCACCTCATTGCCTTTTCAGTCTTGCACAGTTTTTGTTCAATTTGTCACAGTCAGCTTTCATCCTTATCATCCTGAAAAATACAGTATCCTCATATTGTCAGCAATCTTTCTTCTTTTCACTGATCTCTCACTTTCCAGGTCAATGCTGCATATATTTTATAGTAAAAACCTTGCTTAACAGCACTGGTGACCTCTCTTCAAGAACTGACAATTTACTCCTACTAGTGTATTATTTTTTTTTTCTTCTCTCTTAACCAGTTATTTATCCATGCAATAAATGATTTTACTTATGGCACCTAATTTCCTTAAAAGCTTTGTGCAAAAGATTTCACCCAAAGGCTTTTTGAATTCTATGTAAACTAAATAGTTCCCCCCACCCCACCTTGCTTGGAACCTTTTAAGAAAATGATGACAATTTTTTCCACCTTCAGATCTTCAGGATCTAAGTCTCTTCAAAGTGAAAAGCTACATGAAATTTAGCAATTCAGATATTTCATTCTTGAGTTCCTTTAGACCTCATGTATGAATAACATCGGGTCCTGGAAATTTGTTATTGTTCATTTTGTCAATTTGTTCCATAAACTCTTCTACAATCACTTAGCTTCAGACAGATCCTTGATAAGTCTCCCACAGAGAGCAGTTCTCTAATGGGACTGTCCTCTGTTTCTTCTTCAAGAAGCACAAACACAGCTTCTTTACAATGACCTTTTCCTGCTTGTTTGTTTTTAGCATTCCTTTTATATTCTGATCATCAACTGACCTTACTGACTTCTTGAACTTGATGTGCTTGAAAAAAAATATGTATGTATTTCCTTTTGCCACTCTTTCTGTAATTCTTTTAGTACCTTTTTATGCTTTTCGCTTTATGATCCCTTTCTATTTTCTTCTTTTGAACATAAGGATATGGCTTCAGCTTTTTGATGGATGTCTTCTTGTTTCTAGTAACCTATCTTATATCACTATTTGGTCTTTCAACTTCCTTTTGTTCCTTAGTCTTTTTTTTTCAGTATGTGATTTTAATTGGCCTTCTATTTCTTGTTTTTATCTTTCAGTAATACCTGTCCTTCCTGAAAGGATCTAATTCCCTTGGCTGCCCATTAGCTTTTAGAAAGCTTCTTCATTTTTGCATAGCTCCCCTTTTTGAACTCTGATCAGAGCTGTGGTGGATATTTGAGTCTTCACTGCACTTATAAAGATCCTGCATCTGCCAGCTACAAAATAACTCTTTAACTGTGGAAATTCTGAACAATTTCCTCCATTCTATTTGGGGCCTACAGAGAGGCTGCTTACCATCTTGTATATATCTGTAACAACCTGCTCCATGAAACAGTTAGAGATTGTATCTAAAAAGAAAAACAAATTTCTGCATTACATCCCAGGGTGACATTTACCCAAACTGCATTTCTGCAATATTTTGTAGGTCCTGTCCTTACTACCTGTTTGCTCTCTCTCACCATATTTCTGCCAGCATTATCATTCCAGTCAAACCAGTGATGTCTTAATTTAAGATTAGATATTCTTCTTCTTACCTTATTTCTTTAAGTTGCCCATGAGGCAGCAGTGTGCCCTTATGGCCAAGAAGGCCAGTGGGATCCTGGGGTGCATTAGGAAGAGCGTCTGCAGCAGGTCGAGGGAGGGGATCCTGCCCCTCTCCTCAGCTCTGGTGAGGCCACACCTGGAGTGCTGTGTCCAGTTCTGGGCTCCACAGTACCAGAGGGATGTGGAGCTGCTGGAGAGAGTCCAGCGCAGGGCTACGAGGATGATCAGGGGCCTGGAACATCTGCCCTATGAGGAAAGGCTGAGAGAGCTGGGCCTGTTCAGCCTGGAGAAGAGAAGGCTGAGAGGAGACCTCATTAGTGTCTATAAGGACCTCAAGGGAGGCAGTGAGGAGGATGGGGCGGCCTCTTCTCAGTGGTGGCCACTGATAGGACTAGAGGAAACGGCCACAAACTGAAACACCAAAAGTTCCACAGGAACTTAAGGAAAAATTTCTTGACCGTGAGGGTGACAGAGCCCTGGAAGAGGCTGCCCAGGGAGGCTGTGGAGTCTCCTTCTCTGGAGATCTTCCAAAACCGCTTGGACGCATTCCTGAGCCACATGCTCTAGGTGACCCTGTGTGTGCAGGGGGGTTGGACTAGATGATCTCTAGAGGTCCCTTCCAACCTTAAGCATTCTATGATTCTATGAACACAGATGAATGTGTATCACTGTTTCAATTCTTTTCTCCATTTAGAGTCTCTGTTTACACAGAATCACCAAATCACAGAACAGTTGAGGTTGGAAGGGGCCTCTGGAGATCATCTAGTCCAACCCCCTGCTCCAGCAGGGACACATAGAGCATGTGGCACAGGGTGGCATCCAGGCGGGTTTGGAAGATCTCCAGAGAAGGAGACTCCACAACTCTCTGGGCAGCCTCTTCCAGGGCTCTGTCACCCTCACAGGAAAGTTCTTCCTTACATGGAGATAGAACTTCCTGTGTTTCAACTTGTACCCATTACCCCTTGTCCTGTCACTGGCCTCCACCGAGAAGATTTTGGCCCCCCAAACTGGTACCCTTTCATTTAATACATGACCTTTTGATCCTGTGCTTAGACAAATGTCTTAGGCATACAGAATTTGCATCCCTGTATATATAAACAGTACTTATCCATACTCCATGTTCTTCTGTAGCTACTGACTCTGCCCCAAAATTCTCACTATGTTCTTTAATTGCCAGGAGCTTTATTCCATTCTTAATAAAATTAGTTGTGTTTTTCAGTGTTTCTCAGTACAGAGTCCGTTCATTCAAGTGCTTTTTGTTCCTTGTAGAGGAACATCATATCTGCCCTCTCTTCATATCTCCAGCAGCCCAGAGATTGGGTGATCTTTAAGTTGTGGAGCTGAACAGCCTCAACTACATAAAGCACTTATCCTGGGGAGGCAGTCATCCTGGAAGGCTGCCCCACAGCAACAGAGGAAGTCCTAGAAACGCTGGGAGTTGCAAATAGCAGGCTACTGCTGGAAACTGCAACACTTGAGATATACAGCCCTCTAAGTTTCTTTTAAGGAAAACTAGAAATAAATTTGTCAGATATATATACTTCAGGTTTTATGATTCAGCATTCCTAAAGAAAAAGCAAGCAAAATCAAAAGATTTTTTGAGGAGAAAAGAGTAACTGGCTCTGATTTTTTGCCTACAAATACATATATACGTATATACATACAGATACATACATATATATGCACTTCGTTATCAAAAACAAGTTAAAAAATTTGTTCAGGAACTTAATTTAATAAACCAGGTAAAAAAAAATATGGTCCTTGGAGCATCTTTCCTTGAAGAATCCTGTAGAAAGCCTAGTGTAATACTGTCGCTTATTTTACTTTCATTTCATAGTGCTACACAATATATTCCTTATAAAAAGTTTTTTTATAAATAAATCTCAGGAAGCTTTGCAAAGGCCTGAGTCATTTTCTATCCTTTGCAGATGGGAAAAGTAAGGATTAATTTCAAGATTAAAGAGGTAAAATATAGGCATTCATGTACAATTGTTTACTTATAGCTATCTTACTGGAAAGTCTAGGCTGTCATTGCAGTCCATGGAGATGCATTTGGTACAGTAACTGGAGTCCAGAAAATAATTCAGCTTGCCCTAAAGTAGACATGCATGTTATCTACATACAGATGTGTTGTAGCCTCTGAGATAGCAAATGATATTCAAAACTTCCATTCACAGATGCCAGATATGACAGGAGACTTGGACCAGAAGAGTCTTCTGGCCATCATAGGTCAACATTGTTGCACGCTTTCAAAGAGACAGCTGAAGTGAAGCCTTAGTGGCCAGTCAGCTGAGTTTCTCTCCAGCCTCATTTTACAGTACTTCATAGAGCTCTGCCGACTAAAAAGTGAGTTTAGGCATAAATTTAGATGTGCTGGTTTGTGAATTGCATGTAGCCTACAGACCTTAATGGAAGACCTAGGAGAGCAAGGAATGAGCTTGCATTTGAAGAGCAGTCTGATGCTTTACAGCTCCAGTACTGCTCCCTTCTACCTTCCCTGCCAGGCATCATAGAATCATAATGGCTGGAAAAGGCCTTCAAGACTGTCAAGTCCAACCCTTCAGCACCATGCCTGCTATACCATGTCCCTAAGTCCCTCATCTACATGTTTCTTGAACACTGCCAGGGACCGTGACTCTATCACTTCAATGGGCAGCTTGGCTGATAGCATGGAGAAAGTAATTGTTTGGTCTGTCCTAGCTGGAGGCTCGACAAAAACTACTTGAAGTCTGACAACTGCCAAGCCCACCATCCATGAAATTCGAGAGGTCCTTCAAACAATAACTCCTCTGACTGGCACATCAGCTTTCAGAAGTGTCCACCATATCTTTCATCTAAGGACTATAAAATATGTCATAAATAACTTTCAAATATATCTGCAAATATAATTTCATAGCACTGCTTTAAAGCCAGGGAAGGAATAATTTATTGGCACAAAAGGAGTGATCAGCAGAATTGAGAACAGAATGACAAAACCTGGAGTTTCAGGCCGGTATTCCTGTTTCCTAGACTGAATAAGATTGAAAATATCTGTGAGAAAAAAAGCCATACCTAGTAGACATGCATTATGAAGTCCTTTATGTGCTTTTTTTTCTGCATATATATCCCGAGCCAAAACGCTTTTTTTTTTTTTCAGATATTAATAATTCAGACTTAAATCAATCATATTGCTGCTTAAGGTTATAGTATTTTTACCTGTGATGGTTTCTAATGTTACAAAAAAGGCCTTAAACAGAAAATAATAGTGAATATTTAAACACAAAAGTAAGCATATCTGAATTCAAACCTGCATTTCAAAGCAAACTATTGTTAGAATCAGCCTTTCTTAGCAGAAAAAAAGAAAGAAAAAATCATGATAAAATTAGTGTAGAATAAGCTAGTTTAAGATTTAATTACTACTTTTTTATATTAATTTCATTTTGCATTAATGAATGTATTGAACATGATTTAGTACTGTTTAGGGTACAGAAATCTCTAAGGTACAAATTACTCTGTGCCTCATGACTATCGAAGATGAACCTCATGACCTTGAAAAAAAAAAAAAAA
>VZSV01000040.1:3068421-3096516 GCA_013398735.1 Nothocercus julius
CTACTTCTCACACTTTTGAAGCTTCTTCCAATGGAAAACAAATAATTTATATCTCTACATGACATACATATTGGCATACATATTTTTTCTACAGTACAGATTCTTTACCACACTCCTCTACTTAATTACCCAGTCTTACATAAGTCTCTTAAGACCGCTTTACTTACACATCTACAAAAACAAAGAAAGTAGAATTTAGCTGCTCAAATCTAAAATTGAGTATATCCTAAAGTAACATCCTATTTATTTTCCCCTAAGCTTCCTACAGAAACTATCTTGGCATTTCATTTTTTCACATGAAAATGCCCCACTCCTGTTTCCTGGGTTGTGCATTTCAATATATCAATCTTTGTGAGGCTGTGAATCCTGATACCTAACGAAATTAATTGCATATTAGAGCAGGGGTGCCACATAACATCCTGTTGCGACTGGTTCAGTGGATCCTTGCAAGAAATGGTTAATGGACGCAAGGTCATCTGAAATGAGGAAGATGAGTGTTTAGTTATCGTTACAGTATGTTGTTACAGCTTATAGAGTTATATAGCTTTAGTTTAGTTATGCTTAGATATATATAATATTTATTTATATGGTCTGTGTAGTGTAGCACTTGCTGGTGCATTAAAGAATGATGAGCGAAACCCTTGCACTCCTCTCTGCCTGAAACAACTAGAACCCACGAAGGTTGACTTCAGAATGTTGTCATAATATTTAAGCTACCCTCTCTCAAAAAAAAAAAAAAAAAAAAGGAGGGAAATTCTTCTCTGTTAGAAGATGTACTGTTCAGGAAAGTTAAGCAATAAATCAAAGGATAGTGACCCAGGCTAGATATGCTGGAGACATAAATGCAAGCGACAACATAAAACAGCATTAGCACTGGAGTGGAATTGAAATGTTTTTGCTTCAATATGTGTATCTTGCTTGCTACATTTTCAGAGGTCTATGTTATTTTGGGAAAGTGTATGTTTTCTGCAGTTATTTGAAGAGTAAAACATCTTCAGCAAGAGAGTACTGTATTTCTTAGAGATTTTAGGGTGTAAAGTTTCTGCAGTCATATAATCTGCAGTAGTAATCCAGATCTCACTTATCTGACTTGTTTTTGAAATCTCTAAGCTCTGACTGAGCAACACTATGTTTTAGGGGGAAGATACTCGCTCTAAAGTAAAAACCTTAAGTTGATAAAGAAACCATCTCATTTCTAAGTTAATCATTTTATTAGTTGACTACTCTCATAGTTAATATTTGTCTTCTTTCTCAATTTGTCAATCTGTGGCTTACAATTTTGGAGCTTGTTACAGCTATGGACACAACATTAGAGGAGAAGTTCTCTTTCAATAGATTCACAAGTGTCATGAAGATGTCACTTCTCATAGATAGATTAAAGAGATCAAGCCTCATAATCCCTCCCTCATCAGCCCTTAGGAGGGATTTCTGCATTTCAAAACATCCCAGATCCTTTCATGTTCATGAATGTCCTTTTAAAGTAGAGGTGCTAAAACTGGACACAATATTTGAAGAATACTCTTATTAATTTTGTAAGATTTCCACCTGCCTGCTTTTGTTTTATATTCCCTCTCTTGTACATCTACAGAACATTTTTATTATCTGAGATAGCTCAGTGTGTTGGGGCTGCAATTAAAACAGTTATTCCATAATGAAAATGAGAACAAAAAGAAAATTTTAGTCATGAGTCCTATGTTGCCCTATACTGTAAAATGTACAGTTAGCAGAACAGGATTACAGTAGCAACAGAGTATTGCAGAATTCAACAGTGTACTATTACTAATCTTTAAACTATACTTTTATTTAAAACTTTTTTTTTTTTTTTTTTTTTCAGAATGATCTGCTTTTCCCTGAGCCACAGCAACTTCAAAACAGCCATGTGTCACTAGAATTTGCTTGGTTCACATTGAACCAGCTGGTATTTGGCAAACTGTTCCATTCTTAAAAATCAAACAACTTATATTGCAGTATATTTATTTATTCAAGGTGAGGTAACAGATTTCTGAAGACAAATGTGACACTGACTTAAACAGACTACATTTTGTTTTTGTATTTTTAAGTAGTTTGTGGTTTTGGGACAATGCTGTGTGGCTCATCCTAGAACAAACGATTAGAGGGTTTCAGCAATAAACCTGGCAACTTTGAGTTTTGTTAATTCACAGACATCAGAAGAGTCCTTCGTTGTAAGAGAAAAGATGTTTCCCTGATGTCTTTCCTGTAGCCTCGATAGCACAAGCAGACTACAGCGCAGCAGACTACTACATTGCAGCAGTCTTAAAACCCTACTAAAAGTGGCTTCAACTTGTTGAAGGTCCAAGCTGTCCCTGGGCTGCTTTTGCCATTGGCCTGTCCAGATTTGCATAGCACTCTTGTCCCTCAAGTCCTTCAGGCCTTGTGTCAGGGAGCGCGTGTTAATTTTCTGCTTCACCGTAAACTACATGAGTGAAAGGCATGTATCAAAAGATGTGCTCTGGGACTTTCAGAAACAGAGCTTTATGCTTAGCATTATTTTGTATGATCACTGTAAATACCACTTACATTGAACTACTGCAGCGTTTTCCCAGCTGTAAATGAAAGCATTTTACAATAAAACAAACAAACAACAACGACAGCAACAGCAACAACAAAACTGACATTGTCTCTATAAGTTAAAGGATGAAGATAAAAAGGGAAAGATCAAATTTTGTTAAGAACAATTAGATAGAAAATTATAAAAGGTGAGGGTAGTGGAAAATTAAACTACTTCCTTAGAAAAGATTAAGGTCACTAGCAAGAAAACTAAAGTATCCTAGATTACAGCAGTTTCACTGGAACAAAATTCAAAGTAATCAAAGAAAATTCTGAAAATATAAGATGAAATATTTCTGACTTTTTTCCCTTTATCATATAAATAAAAAAGACTAATAATAAAGAGCATAATCCAGTATTACACATCTTTACAGTGTGTATGATGCACATAATATCATTATGTTTTATTAGTGTTTTCGTAATCCTAGTAAGTTATTTCACAGCACAGGTATTAGGGAATCTCCTGATAAGCTGTTGAAATGGAGGCAGGGTTTGCTCCACTTAAAATCCATTGACTTCAGTAGGATTGTGTTTTAATCTTGACATGCCAGCAGATAGTAGCTTCTATATAAGAAGCTCATATAATGCTGGAAAGTGAAGTGTGGGAATGTAATTTTTTTTCAGGGACTGAAAACACCCTGGATGATTATGGTCTTCTTACCAAATACTCTGAGGGGCACGTTAGAATGGATCTCATTCACTGAATCCAAATTTGTTGGTCTATTCTGACACATTTGCTTCACTTAAACTGATTAAACACAAATCCAACTTGAAAGTTTTCTTTGCAGGGAGAAAGTATTTGTCACCTGCCTCCAGCTATCTAATGCATCAGTGATTTAGCAAAGATTAGAAGTGAGAAATGGCTGCTCTCACAGCCCCCAACCCTACAATTAGCTATAAATCGGGTACTGGAGAGGCCCGTAAATCCTCAGATACAGGTTAGGGTTTGAGTTTTGCTCTGAAACTGATGAGACATGTCACAATGCACCATCTTGGCTTATTCAGGTTTTTAACCAAATTCTTATTTTTTTTAATGTTTGCTGCCTGGCAACAAAATTTAAGAATGAGATTCTCTCCTATTAATATCAACAGCAATAACAACAGTAATGTGGACTAGAAATAAGTAGAATGTATTACCAAATTTACTGAAGTTATTGTTAGCTTTGCATTTTGAACTAATTCGTTTGACTTTCAGATCACCGAAAGAATATTGACTGTTCAGAATTTGATTTCTCTGTGTTTCTTTTTATAATATTTTTACTTTTATTCATCATAACTTGTTTTTAATGGAAGGATTTACTTTCTTGAATTAATTAAACGCAACGATTTTTCTTTATGCCTTCTTTTTTCCTTTTTTTTACATTTCCTTTTTCAATCATACATTTTTTTTTTAATATTTTCTGCTCCAATTTGGAAATTTTACAATTGGCAAAAAAAAAGTGCAGAAGGAAGTACCTAAGCATTGCCTAGACCATTTAAAGAAGGTACAAGAAAATATTTATAAGCATTTGAGCATGTAATTTAGGTTTTAGATTCACATATCAACTAACTGGACAACATCAATAAAAGTGTTAAAAAATGGATTAAAATGCATTAAAAATTATATGCATTATATAGAGATTGTTTACAGACCAAAATATTCCAAGAAAATATTTTATGAACACTATGAAGTGATTAATACATTTGAGAATATTATAATTTGCCCACAGAGAATTCAAGAACAGAGAGAGGTGAAATTCAATGAATAAATTAGAAAAAGTCTCTCAGCTCTATATGGAGTGCACAGATCAGCAGATTCAGGGGACTCTTTGCAGTGATTATATTGATTAGCTTTAATATATCACCCTAGCATTTTCTTTAACTTGCATAGACTTAGGGAAGGTGGTTATAATTGCCAATATGCATCAAATATTTCTTTTGTGTGTTACTGATCCTCAGACTCGGTTTATCCATTTATATAGGACATCACAGTAAACTTTTAGGCTTATCGTGGTCATGTCCTTTATATCATGTAATATACTCCTCATGTCACCCTACCTTTTATATATGATAAATAGATAGAGAGATAGAAATAATTGAAAAGAATACTAATAATATGACTGACACATAAAAAAAAAAGGTAATATTTTCATTTCATAAATAAGCAGTTTTTTAGATTGGGTAGAAAGACATCGACAGAGCTGAAGCCAATTTCTAAATAAAAGAAACCAAGGAATAAAAAGAAGACCTCTTCTTCTAAATACTTAAACAAAAGTTGAAGTGCTCAGTGTGTGGAGTGGAAGTCTTTGTTATGCAGAGTGTCTTGCTAGGCACCAGTTCAGGTCAATCCACCAGTTAGGTGAATTATATTTTAAGCATTTCTAGAAGGCTATATGCCATCTGTTCTTTTTGATTTTTGCAGACATTCTTGACAGTACTTTATTAGCACAT
The DNA here is from genome assembly GCA_013398735.1 of Nothocercus julius. Taxonomy (NCBI): domain Eukaryota; kingdom Metazoa; phylum Chordata; class Aves; order Tinamiformes; family Tinamidae; genus Nothocercus; species Nothocercus julius. The sequence continues at coordinate 3,073,420 of VZSV01000040.1, forward strand.
CACACTATTATTCTGTGCTCATTCAGTGAGGTGCGAGGGGAGATAAATAGAAATACTTAACATTAATATCGGAGCATCTTCATATATGTATTACTCTTTCTGAGATAATCATATTTGATCTTCAGAATAGACCACATCATTAGAATTTCTGACTACAATTAGTTATTTCTTTACTTTGTGAGAAGATCACTTCTGAACTGGACTCACTTCTTAGAATCTGTATATGGCAGGTTAGAGGAAAATTACTATTAATATTACAAGTGGGAGAGAGGTTAGGCATTTTTTCATATCTTTCCATCTATGATTCAGGTTTTATTTTCCCTATTTTCAAAATATTTATTGAATTTCTCAACTGCTATCCTTTCTATTCATTATGCCTTTGTATGAGATAGCAGGGCTCATACATATACAGATATCTAGCTGTGAGTCACCCATCCTGTATTTATATCTTTTTCACTGCAAATTAGAAAAGAAATCAACATGACTAAATAGGAACAGATCTACATTGCCATTATCATCATCATCACCATGGAGAAAAGAATTACTATATCCACAAAACTATTTGAGAGGTGAACAAAAGAAGGAGAAGGTTACGATTACCTTCATGCTCGATTAGATGTCATTTCTGGGAGAATGGGAGTCTCTCTTGGCACTGTGACATAATGACCTTGCTGACTCATGTTTTGCTGTTATTATTAGCTGTACAACAGCTCATACTAGTTGATCTTCATTAGCAGGAGTTATTACTAAAGATAGCTATAAAGCGTTTCATGCTTAATAAATCAAATGTTCTCAGCAAACAAGAAATTAAAAGAGAACCAGAAAACTAGCTATTCAGAGTTATGACCTCATTGCAAATGATGTATTTCAAAAGTTTATTGAGTATCCAGAGTAAGTTTGCCTTTGAGGGCACCAAATGCATGGATTTATTAATATTGGATCCTTATTTTTTTTTAATAACAGTTAAACTAGTATCTTGACTTAATGATTTCCATTTACTCACATGCTAAACTTGTATGAAATTCTCAAACACAATGCAATGAAGTCAGCGTTAATTTGGAGCTGTCAGACCACAAATCAGCATAGTAAAATGTCATCATTTATTCAACGCTGATAAAAAAAGGTTTTAGGGAATTATTTCCAGTATGAGCAAAAATACACTCTTCATTGATCTGAACTAAAATAAAATGTTTAAATTTAATGCAAAAGAATGCACAATCACAAGGAACTTAAAGTAGCAATTCAGAAAAAAAAAAATTAGAGGAAAAACTGAAAACTATATAAGCTAATAACAGTTGGTATTGCTAGTATCAAAGAATAAATTTGAAAATAATATCTATATAGCATAAACTTTTTTTTGTTAAAATACAGACTCATTTGCTGTAATTACACTTATATTTATTTAGCACTAACAATTGAAATGTAGCTTTGCTGAATAATCTTGTCAGTATAATGGGAAATCCATACTAAAATAAATTGCACATTATGGTATGCTGTTGCCATCTAATAAACTTTGTTGCTATTTGTCTACCAAAAAATATTGAAAGGAGTGTGGTCCAGTGATCTGAGTAGCAGGCTGTGAAATTGGCACCCGTATTCTTCACCACTAGATGTGACCTTGAATATTTCACTAAAATATAAATTTCAATGTATTTCAAAGGCACTTTTCCTGGAAAAATAAGTTATAAAAATCTCAAAATCAGAGTACTCCAAAAAGTTATAAAATGAACTTAATAAATATTTTTCAAAAGTATGACTGAAACTCTGAGCAAAGCATTATCAAACATTATGATTCTAAGATAATAAATATGATATAACATACAGAGGCCTAAAATGTGTTGATGCTATAAAGAAAATTAAAAAAAAAATCTGCCTCAGCATTTATTAATATTACATGAAAATTTGAGATTTTTGAACTGCAGTTTGTATAAATGTGTAAAATTATTATTGTGAGAAGTTATAATCTTCTCTTTTCCTCTTTTAAGTAATAAATTAAAATGGCAAACCATTCTTCTCACTAGTAATAAGTATCTTAATTCACAGATTACTCGGTGTCAAATAGTGCTAATCTCTCTGTTGATTCCACTTTTTTTGGTGTACTGTGCCTTTTCATCCTCCTAATTTTAAATATTACCTATATTCAGGCATGACACAGAATCACCAGATCACTGAATAACAGGATAGCTGGGTTGGGAAGGGACCTCTGGAGATCCTGTAGTCCAACCAAAGGGCTCAAGGAAGGTCAGCTAGAGCAGGTTGCCCAGGGCTGAGGCCAGGCAGTTTTCAAATATCTCCAACAATTCCAAGAGACTCCACAGCCTCTCTGGGAAACCTGTTCCTGAGCTCTATCACCATCCCAAGATGGAAGTCAAGAAGTTTTTCCTCATGTTCAGATGGAAATTCCTGCGTTTAAGTTTCAGTGCCTATTGCCTCTTGTCCTATCACTGGCCAACACTGAAAATAGTCCTGCCCCATCCTCTCTACATCCTCCTTTCAGATATTGATATATATTGATAAGATCCCCTCTCAATCCTCCCTTCTCCAGGCTGAACAGGCCCAGCCCTCTCAGCTTTTTATCATAGGAGAGATACTATATAGTAGAACTCATCTTAGTAGCCCTTTGCTGGACTCACTGCAGTAGCTCCATATCTCTCTGTGGTGGGGAGCCCAGAACTGGACTCAGAACTCCAGATGTGGCCTCAGCTGGGCTGAGTAGAGGGGACTACCTCCCTCAGCCTGCTGGCAATGCTCTTCCTATGGCAGCCCAGGATAATCTTGGAATTCTTGGCAACAAAGGCACATTGCTGGCACATGATCAATTTCTTGTCCCCCAGGACCCCCAGGTCCTTCTCTGCAAAGCTGCTTTTCAGGAGCTGAGCAACCAGCCTGTACTGATAGGGTACTACTCCTTAGGTGCAGTACTCTGCACTGCCATTTGTTGAACTTCATGAGGATCCTCTCTGCCCACCTCTCCAGCCTCTGAACATCCAGGTGTCTCTGAATGAGGGACCTGGACATTCAGAGCCCACACAGCTCTCTGGTGTGCCAGCCATTCCTCCCAGTTTTGTATCCTCAGCAAACTTGATGAGGATGCAGTCTGTCCCTTCAACCAGGTCACTGATGAAGTTGAACAATGGTGGACACAGTATCGCCCCCTAGTGACATCGCTGGCTACATAACTCCAAGTAGACTGTGTTGACCCCTGGGCACACTGCTGATTACAGACCTCCAAACTGACTGCAACACAACTGCCTCTGATCACAACCCTATGAGCTCTGCCTTTCAGTCACTTGTCAATCCACCTTACTGTCTGATCATCTATTATGCACTTCCTGGACTTGAGGATGTTAAGGGACATAGTGTCAAAAGCCTTACTGAAATCAAGGTCCCTTCCTCTACCCAGCCATTTGTTCCATCATAGAAGACCACTGGATTGGTAAGGCATGAATTCTGCATTGTGAATTCATGCTGACTACTCCAGATAACCCACACATATTCATGTGCTTGGAAATGGTATCCAGGACAACCTTTCCAGGGCTGGAGGTGAGGCTAACTGGCGTGTAGCTCCCTGGGTCCTTCTTCTTGTCCTTTCTGAAGACTGGAGCTTTCTTGCTGTGCTTTGGCACCTCTTCTGATCACCATGAACATTTTTTTCTTCATGAACTTTTGCCCTGGCTGAACCCGCCCACAATGATCTCCAGTGAAATTACCAGAAAGCTAAGCAGAACTTAGAAAGTGTTGCACATATTGCTTCATCAGTTGGCTGCCTCTGTTAGATGCACAGCCATTATTTATAGCATTTTATACTATTTCAAATAGGAAAAAAAGGCCTAAGTAAAACATACAGAAAGTTATGAATTCAATTTTCACCTATATATGAAAACAATTTTCTCTTACCACTTGAGTAGCTCCTTAGCCTCCCAGCTTACAACAAAGGTCACACAGACTCCAGCAGAGAACATTTTGTGGATTACAAAAAGATATGTGAGGATGACATTACTCTGAAGGACAAAAAAATTCTTCCAAAGCCTGTAGCAGTTATATGTCTTACTATTCATAATGGAAGAATAAAGGGCTAAGAAGAAAATAATTAAAAACTGGGCCTCTAGATATTATAAGGGAATATAGCTACAATAAACTATTGTTTAATCACCTGCAATCTGTTCTTTTTGTGTATGTGTGAGTGGTATAGTGGCAAACTACAAGTGAATAAACTTCCCTGTTTTCTTTTACAGACTGACAATGAAGAAGGTAAGAAATATTCCCCCAAACAGAAGGGGACAGACCTAAATCATGCCTGCATGAAAAAAATAAACAGAAATATCTCCCATCACTATGACCAACTAATAAAGAATATTCTGTGTCTGCAGTGATAATGTCTCTTAGCTTGCAAAAAGGAGGGGGATCTGCTTGCAAATCTGTAATGTGAGCTGTGGAATACTCTAACTCCTCATTATGCCTGGGAGTTATTTCGGAGTGCTAGTTGGCGCTAGCCAGACACATTCAACTTTTAACATATATCATACTCCTGTTCCCAAGGAGTATTTATCTTATTAGTCTAGCTCTAGCTTTATAAGGACCTTCTATTTCTACCAAAAGCACCTTAGGAACATTTAAGTATTTAAATTCAGAAAACTGTGATGAAGGGATGTGCTATTTTCCTAGAGATGACTCTGTCACAGACTGGGAAGTGAAGCATGAACACATAAATGGACAGTTTAAAACATCAATATTTTGTCTAAAATAGCAGCTAGACAAGACAGTATTAAAGTTCTTGAATTCAAACCAGTGATTCAGCCAGCCTAATTACTAGTTCAGGGTAACCTCAAGGGAATTTTAAGTTAACTGTGTCCAACAGCACAGCTCTGAAAATAGTGAACTTAGGCATTTGTCTAAAGCACTCCAAACTGAATAGCTAGGTAACCCAACTCTTCCTTAAGTATCAGAGTTATAAAGAGACAGGACAACGTAGGTATAGGGAAGCTTATCCCTCATATGTTCAGACCATGCTTAACCTACAGCAACAGCATAAAGTTCAGCAAGAAACACAGCAGACTCAATCACTTTACTAAACATGAGTGTCATACAGTCACCACCAGCCAGCTTTGATGTACTGATCCATTTGTGACATTAATCATCCAGTAAACGGAGAGACCTGGGTTCTGAACCCTCCTTAGCATGAAAATATTCAACCACAAAGCTATCATATTGCAGATAGGCCCCACACAGGGCCACTCTCAGCTGAAGATGCACCATGTTAATATCTAAGATTCATGCCAATTTTGTGGCAGGATGTGTTGTAGATCTGTACTCTTGCTTCAGAAAGTAACCAAAAATAAAAGATTTGGATCAGAGATTAAAATGAAGGAATTTCACCCCCAAATATATACTACTTAATAAATTAACTAGATTTAAATCTTACCCTAAAATTACATCAGTGTGGCTCAACGAAGGCTCTCAGAAGTGAGCTAGCCTAAAAATATCTAGAGATTACATATAATCACCATCTCTTAAAAATCTGAGATTTAGGGACAGAACAACAAAACTTTAAGTGATACTAATCCATAAACCCGTGAGTGCCTGCTCATATGGGGAAGTCACTGGCTAGAATGGTACGCAGACATGCCTCTACTGATTTACATAATCTAGCCATGTCTCCTAACCTGGCCTCTGATATCCCTGGATGGGAAATATTCTTGAAGGGTTTGCAGAGTCTCTGGGTCCAAGGCACTGGAAGTCTCCTGAATTTGTGGATTTGCATGATGGAACTAGCACTGCCCAAACTAATGTCATTGACCAAGAGCTATCTCCAGAGTTCCATACTCATATCACAAGTAGAATAGCATCATGATTCATTTTTAGGTTAAAATATATACTTTTTTTTTTCCTACTTTTCCTGCTTTTTAATATTTCCAGATACTTTTCAGCAGATATTCTATTTTCTGATTTAGGCAAAATGTCATTTTTGTACACTATGCTTAAAAAAGAATCAGGCTATTCCTGAGGAGAGGTGATGCCTTTGGAGATTCCTTTTCAGTTCAGAGTTCTCTTTTAATGCTGTGAAGCCAAGCTGCAATTTTCTTGTAGTAGAGGTGTTTCACAAACTGGGAATTCTTTCCACAATTTTCAGGTGGTATCTGGCATAAAAATCTATAAAATGTCTTAAACATCCTTGAAAATCTTTCCTTCACTTTGAGTCAGCTGTTTTAAAGTTTTATTGAAGCATTGAACAGGACACAGACGACAGAGAATGCATTTGACCAGAATGCTTAGAAAGCCCCTGAGGTCTCTGTCAGTGTATTTTCAATTTCACTGTGCAATTTTCACATAATAATTAGAGATGCTGGATTCTTTTTGCTTGTAAGTTCTTCATATATGATGTAGATATAATAACAAGATACTCAGATTTTTATGGCCTGAGGGCAGAAAGAAAACTCTGGAGTTTCAGTACTCATCACTTCTCTAGTTTACTGGAGAATGTGTTCACCTTTTCTGTAACACTTTTAATTGTGAGTGAGAAACAGTATTGAGACAAGTTTAGATTGCTTAAGCAGAACAAAGCAAAACATACAGTTTTGTCTCCCTGGAGTTTCAAAAAGTTTTTCCACTGGTTGGCATAATTTCAGATCCCTTGAGTTTTGGTTTAATAAATCTCATTCATTGCAATCTTTTATGAAGAATGTGAAACACAAAATGGACCTCAATAAGCTTTATAAATTGCTTATGAGGTCACCATTTCTTGTTTCTTCAAGCCCAGAACAAATCACTGCCTATTACCTCTTTCATTACCAAGGCAAAAAGAGTCCTAATGTACTAAAGAACAGTCTTACAAAGCCTGTGACTACCCAAAGAGAGCAAAAGTTTTAAAGCTATGTTGATAACTTACTTTGCTTATTTTTTGGCCACATGTTAAACAAGGAGACTATCAAAGGTTTTTAGATTTTCTGCAGAAAATTCAGAGTTATGAATTTAAATTATGTGTATATCTTTGTTACATAGCTTAATTTATGCAAATTTTATATAAAGTATAAAAAGATGAAATTTTATTCTTTTTTACATGTTTTTATTTACTGATAAATCAATCCACAATGGGTATATAATACTTATCATTGGATCTGGGAATATTTTACATTCATTTTTCTTGCAGCAAAGAACTACTGAAAGTACAGACATAGGGTTTGTGGGGATAGGAGGAAATTTTGGTAATAGAGGGAATTCTTTATTCACTTTATATTACAGAATTCATTGCTACTTTTCTCAGGTAATGCCACTACACTAGACAAAGTCAGCATCAAGCAAAGGAACATCAGAACCAGTATCATGAAAATAAATCTTTACTGAGCATCTTTGTAGTCTGCAGATGCCATGCAGTAAAACTGGATGAAAATCAAAGTGAGCAGAGGCAATGTTTTCAGAAATATAGAATATTTTTTCATATTTGTGAACACATTTGTACTAGTGTGTGGGCTCTTCAGACAGAATTACAAGCTAATAATACATGTGGCAGATATTGAAAAAAAAATTAAAAGCCCATTAAATAGTTTCTTTTCTGTTATGGATAATTTATGCAACCAGTTAGCATGTCTTGAAACAGATTCAAAGAAGCAATCCTTAAAGAATATCTGTAGCACGTCTAGTAGATGTCCCTGAGCATATCGTTGTATTTGAAGAGAAATCAAGGCACTTCCAGAGGTCTCATTCATCAATCAGCAGAGTAGGGGTGGAGCTAGATTTCTGATACCTGTTTTGTGTGACTCACAGAGACAGGTATTATTGAAGTTTGAAGTGCCAGCTATGCAGCACCCTCTTTGTTATGTAGAGCACTTGATACTTCTGAACATATCTTCTTGGAGAATAAGCAACTGCAGTCTGCTTTAGTCAGTTAAAAGGGCCGCTTAATAGAAATTTTGGAGCGTCTTGCAGTGAGTAGAACTTGGATCATTTGTGCTAATGCTGCAGGTTCCATCAGGTGTATTCTCTGAAATCAATCTCCTACCATCTCCACCCAGTGTGCTTTGGTTTGCATACTGGAGTGAATTTCAACATTTGTACTGGATTCCTTTTATATTGAATGAAACTGAAAAAGGCAGTACTCCACAATAAATAAATAAATAAATAAATAAATAAATAAATAGGAGTGCCTAATAAGGGAGGTATTAACAATTTAAAAGAAGGGAGATGCACATTATTGTTCCAAAAATCTTTTTCCTTCATTCCTGGGAGCTCAACTGTTTTCCTCAAATTCTTCTCTTCTTCAGCTGCTGAAGAAAGAAGCCCTGAGTTAGAAGCTCAAAAGTGAGATTGAAGCAGTAGACACTGTAAGATTGCCACTCACCTAATCATGAGATTAGAGTGAAGGGTAAGAGCAAGTGCATTTGCTAAAAATAGTATTTGTGTGTATATTTTACTGTCTCAAACATTAGTTATTCATACTTCCTTATTATTTCATTACATTGTAGCTTCAAATTGGCATAGTGTGGTGAGTGTCATTTTAGCAGGCTGGGAATCTACATCTCAGCAGCCAGCAGATTAATCAATAACTACCGAATTGGGGAGTAAATTTTCCTGGTCATCAGCGTAGTGACAGAAAGGGTTAAAGCAGGAGACTAGTTTTTGGAAGGCAGGCAGTTTAACGCTGCAGCTTTACACTGTATGATACAAATAACATTTATATTCTGTTCATATCATTATTCACCAAATTTAAAATTCATAGTGCTTAATTTTATTTTATTTTAAATTATACTTCATCATGAACATAAGAACAAAACAGGTCTGTGAGTTATTTGCCCATCAGACTTACAACGAACGATGATTTACAATGAGTGATTTACAAGGCACTTATCCATAATCCTAAGCACAATTTCTGAGGATATTAATTCACATGTTTTGCCAGTTCCACAGCAATCCAGTTTTAGATGTTGGTGTCACATATTCATAGAAGAAAGAAAATATAAACTTCAGTTGATGGAAACACTTCAAACTGAAAAACACAAAATGAAGATTCAGTCAAATAAGAAGACAGAATCAGAATAATTTACTGCTAACAAAAAGAAGATTACGGTACATCTGCTTACACCATCTTTCTTACATCAATCCACAAATGGCTTTGCGGATAAACCTCATATTTACATCAACTCTGATACTTGCTAGATTACACAGCAAACTAATGCAGTTTTCTAGTAATCTGCCCTGACCAAAAAAAAAAAAAAAAAAAGAAGACTACAAAGTCATAGTCATAAAGAGAAAAGAGTTTTTTCCTTTGTTGAATCGGGAGCAGGTTGCTTAATCAAGAAGACAGGGACATCTGATTCAATAAAATAGCATTTGATTATATAGAACAAAGGTTGCTTATTTTTTTGGTCAGAGCTAATAAGACAGATGCCTGTAGAGATAGACAAATCAGATTTAACCTTGGTATAAGTAGACCAAACAATCTCCATCTTCAATTTATTTTATTTTTTAAATAAATATCTGTATTTATCTGTCTGTTCTTATATGTGAGAAATGCTAGTACTCCTAGAATTATTTTAAACTTCCTTGAGTTAGCAGAGATCTTATGGAAAGAGGACCAACAATAAGTTGTTGCTCACCAAAACAATAACTTCACACATTAGAATGCTACAGTAAGTGCTTTAGCAAATAACAAGTTCTCCAGAGTACCCAAGTTTGTCCAGACTGATCTGAAAGCTGGAACAGAGAAGGAATAACTTATTTCACTGATAAATCTAGAAAATCTTTGGCATGGAGCAACCTCTTGGGAGCATGCATGAATCCCCCAGAAAGCTCACTGTTCCCATCAGAAACAAAAACACAAAACCTTCTATTTTTGGCTAGTTGTCATGAGCACTGTCGATGTCAGACTCATTGGCCTTTTTGAAAAGCTTTTGAAAATGTGCATTTCCCAGGTGAATGGCAAAGTCAAATAATTTCTATTTGTTACAGGATGAGAAACATCTGTATCAGGCCAGCTGGAACTTGTGGAGGTGCCCGCATCCTTCCACTGAGTACTTTGAAGCTTAAATTTTTATGCAAGGCAAACTGGACCACATTTCTTCACACTCTCAAGAGGCAGGTACCTAATTTCAGTGAGGCAGCATGCCTCATTGGGAGCCCAATACTTGATTTTTTTATTTTTTTTGGAGGGGAGGGGGGCAGGGAGGGAGTGGTTAAAGTATGAATTTTGTATCTATTGTAGCAGATAAACTGAACTTTTTATTAACATAGAAATTGAAGCTAGATAAAATGTTAATATGCTCTATTTCACTACCTGTAGAACATTTTAGAAATTCTTCATGAGTCATTTATACTCTCTAATGCTTTTCAATGAAGACTGTAAACTAATGTTTTTCTAAGATATATGTTAAATGTTAAGTCTTAGTTCTATTCTTGACATTCTGCTAGGAGGAAAAAATCCTAGATAGTATAGTTTATGACACTTGATTTCCACATCTGTGCCGGTTGTCCTACTCATTGCAGAGCAAAAACAATGGCCAGTAATTTTAACATAATATGAAGGACTTTGGAAAACAAAGGGAAATAGTTTGTGGAAGAGCCATTTTGCATTTCTCATTTTGTTTTCAAAGTCATTTCATCTATATGTATGTTATATTACAAAATTGAGTACAGAGATCAAATTAGGATCTACTAAATCTCTTGTATATATCATGTTGCACTTCATTTGTGGATTCCCTAGAACGGCCTCAGTTCTGAATAAATACTGAAATTGTTATAATTACTTCATTTGCCCTATTTATATTTATAAATTTTGTAGGGCAAGGGGATTGGATTTGTAATTCAAAATAAAACTTATGTAGTAATAGACTTGTATATTAAATAGTAATTTGCAAGAATACCTTAATGAATGGAGAAATGTAACAGATGATAGGTCTAGTTTTCTAAGTCTCAGAAAAATAGTCAGTGACCAGGTCACTTCCATTGCTGTTAGCGATAGCATTCTGAAATACCATTACAGAGTAGGAAATTAGAAGCCTTTCTAAAGTATATGGAACTGTGTTAATATTATTCTTCAGTTGTTACAATAATTTATGATACTGTTCATTTTGTATATTTTGAAACTAGAAAGATCAATTTGGAGGCAAAGTTAGATTAGATTTACTTTATTTTGACTGAAATACCAGCCATTTTGAAATATTGCTTATTCTATTACAGACAAATGCACAAAAAAAACCCAAATATTCAACTAAAAGTACCTTGTCATTTTCAATGTGTAGTCTTTCAGAATATAGCTTATGGTTTGAAAAATATTTCGTTATGGCCTAAAGTGTCTTCAGGCTAAACAAGAACTTCCTTTTTCATATATTATCTGGTATTTCTTTACCTGTTTTATAGAATTTATGAAATGAAAAGCACACTTTTTTCTTTTCATTTTTTTTCAGAATGAATGATAACTGTGTATGAGATGCACTCGGCCATCTGTATCCACACTTTCCCGGAGTGTCATTGAAATGAGTGGAAATGTCCAAAGAAAATGTTGTATTCCAAATTATTGTTACAAGCACTGGTAATCAAGATGTTTAATGAGAAAGTCCTATTTATGTGAACATTAAATTTTATATTTATTTTGTTTTAAAGAAATAAAGATGAATTACCTTATAATCAGATTGAGCTAATTCTAGTTTTCCAACATTATTTCTTACTATCTGGCCTTCTTTAAGCAGTATTTCTCAGATGATTTAATTAACACTTGACAGTTACGGCCTCTGCTCTTAACTGATGTAATTGTTTTTCTTTCAAAAACCTGTGCAACAAGATTTAATTATTTTTTTCAGATATTAAAAAATATTGAACTTAAGCTCATTCGTGCTCATCTGTGCTATTCAGTGCATATTACCTTATATGAATACAAAAATCTAATTAGTTATAAAATGAGTATAATTTGCTGTTAGTTACAGAACAACTTTTGTTTGTACTTTTTCTTTTTTTTACCGTCTTTATTTGAGCTTAAAGAACATTTTGGAAGTTTGTAAATTGATATACTTACTGTAATTATGCCTTTTATTTGAAAATTTAATAAATCTGGTACACTAGTTTACTGTAGTGTAATATTTCATATTCTTTATGAGTTATGCTCCTCTAGTGCTACCCATTTCATAAACCCATAACAAAGCAATAGCAATATCTTTGGAAATTCAGTTTAGATTCTTCATAGTTTTATTTCTTAAAGTACAAAACAACACATCATACATGGGAATATCATAAAAATTTCTATGCCTAATGTATGCAGCATACTAACTCTTGTTCCATATTTGTGAAAGATCATTCCCTTCTTAACTACGAATTCTTTTTTTCTTTTTAAGACTCTTAATTTCATAATTGAAGAAGAAAATCACATATGGCAAGATTAGGCTTTCCAGAAATAGTACTTTGTTTCTCCTTGCAAACACAGACATTTAGTGTTTGTTTTGACATTTTGTGCAAAGTCCTTGACTTAAATATATAGAAATAACATTTCTTATTCCAATTGAAATTACAAACATTTAAGTATGGATCACTTCTACTGGTATTGAAATAAGCAAGATCATCTTCCTGTATTAACTAACTTGCCCACAACATTGAACTTTTGCCTATGAACACAATAAAATTAGTAATAGAAATCTTATTAAAATAGCCCATTATGTGTCAATGCTCACTTGCATTAAATTTAACATAATTTTATTTAACCTTTGAAATGTGTTGCTCTGCTTAGTTTTCTTTCTCTTGATATATATGTGTATAGAACAGTCTTAGTGTAGTTCTGCTGAGGCAATATAATTATAACATATAATGTCAATGTTTCCTTTTGAAGGTTTTTCTGTTCATAATTACCTGAATTAAAAATGAAAGAGCTAGAAACGGATGCCCTGACTGGGGATCTCAGATTCCAGAGTTAAGCTATACACAATACCATCAATCTGCAATAATGGCCATTCCTGAGGGAAATTCTCACCAACTTTAGTCATCTGTTATGTCAAAGTGTATGCATTAGCTGATCACCTTAGGTTTCTGTTAGAATTAGTGAAGAGAATTAGATATTTTTAGGGTATGATTTATCCATCATGTTGGATATCTGTATTAGAATTAAATAATTAAGTCTCAGAAGTAATTCTTGCTCTTCATTAACTATAAAGGAAGCCCTGAGTATCTATTTGAGGCACAAACATCTGTGCTACAGACTTCTGAAGCTGGACGAAATTAATTGTATCCTAAATGTCAGTAAGACATTTTAAGGAATTAGAATAGCCTCAGAATAATATCACCAGTACTATTACATCTTCTCTCTGTATTGATTCATTAATAAATAATTTCAGGGTATATAAGTGGCTTAAAATTAGACTTGTCAATGCTCTATCCTCTCCCCTCTGTTTTCAGGAAAGAATATATAGTGAAAAGAGATTTGTAGTGGCTCCAAGGTCAGAGCTTGTTAGGTGGGAGTTTGCAGCTAAGTAGGAAGCTCCAGCTTTAACTATGAACACCTTAATGAGAGTGTCTACATGTGTGCTACAGCAGATTTCACTTGCCTAAATATAACCAAAGAATGAATTTGAGTTGCCTCAGTGACACCTGTTGCTGTGTAGCTACTAGTCCAGGAGAAAGTGAGTGTCATCTACGAAAGGAGAAAGTGAGTGTCATCTGTGACATATCCTCCAAGTTATAGAGATGAGATGTCTCAAAAACTGAAAGGTGTCTCAGATGACCTCAGACCTATGTATACCTGTGTGTAGATAACTGATGTGAACCCTAATCATAGTGTAGATAACTGATGTGAACCCTAATCCCATCATAGTCGATAGAATCAATGTATTCGCAAGTTAGCCTAGTTACGTAGCTGAAGAGCTTGTTGACTGTATTAACCAGATCTTCACTGACCATGAGGGAACCTAGAAACCCACCATTATATGAACATAATCTGGATCTGAATTGAAACCCAAGCACCCCTATTGGATGTCTATGTGCAGGTATCTATTACTGCTTTAGGTACTTTAAGTTGTCCAGCATCTGACAGTACACAAAGCTGGCAGATGACAAGTAAGATATTGCTAGCTTCCTGGAACATGAGATAAAGACCAGGCAGGATAACCTTGGCTGTTACTGAAGAGTTTAAAGTTTTGTTTTCTTTTAATGTAAATTTTATTAAAAAACACATTTTTTTAATCTCAGAAAAAGTATGAAAGCTTGCATGTGCAATTTGCATGTGCAACTCTAAATGTGCACTGAATGACTTAAAAAAGAAGAGAAAGCCAATACGATTTCAGTCTTTTTTTTTCAAAATGGTTGTATCTAGCATTACAATGATTAAAATCCGTTTTTATTATGGTCTTTTTCATTTGGAAATACTTGTGTGTGGGGCTGACTGAGATGGATTCTCCAATTATATTATTTTTAAATACATGCTATATGCACTGTTGTTCTCACCTCTTTGGGCAAAACTCCTTTTTAGATGTTTAGGTCATGCTGTTGTAGTGCAAGGAAATAGAAAACCATGACAAATACATCTGAGGAGGCATGTGAGCGAAAAATAGAAAATAAAAAAAAAGTAGTAGCTGGAAAATTACTAGTGCAACATGTTAACATTATCAGACTTCAAATTATATTTTGCTTTAACTGGACCACCAGTTTGTAGTTCTTTATCTGAATGAGGAAAGATGTCCTAGCCTTCTAGACTCGTAAATATATTTTAAGACCTGTAATTTTTCTTTTTAAATGAAGGTGAGATTGTTGTGCAATCATTCTCTGACAGAGATGAAGCTTCATGTAAGGCTCTAAACATGAAGAAATATTGAAGTATTCATCTATGATTAAAAATCTGACGTTTGGATAAAACTAAAGAAAATCTAAGAGATATTTATCTTTATTCAGCAATATAAAAAGGTACAAAAAATCTTCTGTACATATAAAAATTTCTCACAATTTTATAATGATCAACTTTATAGCTATAGAAGATGAGCAATTATAAAAGACTCTGGAAAGCAAGGTAGTGTCTGGACGAGGCATTCAAGAGTAACAATATATAGATCTGCTTAATGCTTAGGTATCATGATCAGAAAGTTTGCAGTGAAAGTAAGAGCAATACATTGAAAAATACAGAGATTGGCAAAAAGTTCCCTAAATCAGGATGTGCAAATACTGAAGTGCAAGCAGAACTCAGTGGAGAATTTGCATTTAGTGATGTTGCCCCTTTGATTGTGACTACCGAAGAGCAGGCTGTTACGGCATGACAGATAAGAATAGTTCTTCTCTCTCTCATCCCTCTTGGTAGTTACACAGCTGTCATCACTTCAGTACATGAGTATAACTTCCTTTTCCTTCATTTACACTCCACCTCATCTATCTACTTTATGTACATCATTTAAAATCTCTTGCAGGACTTCCCCATGATAATCTTTGGTAGCAATTAGTTTCTATCGAGTTCATTTCAAAAGAGGTAAGCTATTTAACTTTCTCTTGTATTTTTCATAATCAATTACTTTTAAGATACTAAGAGGCTTTTACAGGAAAAAATACTAATGCAAAGTTCATTTGGCTAAGGCTATCCATTGTAACATTTGACAGCAAAAGAAACAGTAAGTGGAAAATTAAAAGAGGTAAAATTGTCGCCATTGGCAGATGTTTGCCATTTTTTTGGACAAATGAGTAACAGACATGTAAGAAGAAAAATAACAATAAAGACACACATCCGTTTTTATAAATAGATCTCAAAGTCCTAACATACTGATGGAAGACCTAAGAAAAAGGAAACTTAGTAACAATCATAATCATTTGCCATTATTGGCCATTTGCCAGAATTATGCCATTGGCAGATATCATACAAGTCATTCTTGAGAACAAAAAGTGATTAAAATAAGTACAGTATAGTGAGATATATGATGCATTAATAAGTCATTAAAAATACATTTTTTACACATTATTTTCTGAGTCCTTTCAAGACCATATGTCCATTGTATCTCTTGTGAAGTTCAAGTGATTCCAATAAATTTTATGGTATGTACTGCATAGGTGGAAAATTGTGACAGACACTAAGGTACAATTCTTTACATTTTTAACATTGTATTTTTAACATTGCATTTTTAAAAATCAGCACTCTCTATTTTGTTGTCATTTAATACTGAGAAATTTTACTTACATTCATGAACATCCAAATTTTGCTAAGAAGCTATGAAATGGTAGGTAATATATTTTATAGATTTTCTTCTGCATTATTCAAATTTATTAATTCACATAAAAGCACAATATTGAACAACTGAGTTGTATTTCATAATCTATTGTTTCTATTGTTTATCAATCCTCGTCAGAAAAAGAAGTTTATCCAAGTATGAGCATGTAATTTATCAACATCAAATCGAAGATGTATGCTTCCTATCAACTAAAATGTTTTTTCTGTGGCTTTATTCTCAAGCATTTACTATTCTAGCAATTAAACCTCTCTCAACCTTGCCAAGCAGCAGTAGCTATCATGATTGCATCAAGATGTTTTTTCTTCCATCTATTAAACGTTAGTCAATGAATTCTTTTCCAGTCCTATTTACTTAAAGAGGAATTGTGATTTCCTAGTAAAATCAAAATTACAGTTATATTCATATACTTATATATACACTTTATATATCTTAGCAATTGACTGGCATCTTGAGAAAAATCAGAATGTTTTAAACTAGGACAAGTAAAAAAAAAACCCTTATTTTTATTGATTTTTATGAAAATGAAGATCCTATTTTTGATTAAGCTGCAGTAATTTACAAAGCCTAGGTCTGCTGGACCCAGGAGGTGAGCAACCTGCAGGTTTCCTGTATACTGCCTTTACAGCTAATAAAGTGTGTACAAATTTGCAGCTGCCAAGTGTCAAGTCATTGATTTTCCTCCCTACTAGGCAACAGCTGCTCAGTTCACTCTTCAGAAACCCTCAGCTCCAGATGACATTGGGAGTGTAACAAGAGACTTCATTACTGGTGAAATCAAGTCTTGGACTACTTCAGGAAAATATAGACTTTCATGTACAAATGAAGCACAGAAGGGACTGCTGTGATTAAATGTGGCACTCACCTAGAATCTTAGAATGCAAGATTGTTTTTTCATTATGTACATATTATACAGAAACTTACTTTGATGACTAGTAAGAAATATATACATTCTTCAGATATTTCATTGATTCATCTTTTGAATCTTAATAAACAATATTGATAACAGTATCCCCTAAGATTGGGGACAGGATGATTTTATCAGCGACCTATTAACTGAAGAATTACATTTTTTTTTTTTTTTTTTTTTTGTATCTAAGCAATTTACTGGGTGCTATCAAATATTAATGAAGACAATACAGTACAAATACAAATAGACAGAGTTCCAATTAGTAGCTTTTTTCTGGTACAGATTGTAATGAAAAGGTAGATCTTCCTGCTAAACATCTCGTTCATTTTTATTTTGATCAAAATCCTAGGTAAATCTTATCTAGCTAAATAAATATGATCATATCTGTTTTTCTAATCTAATTTACTGTGCTTCTCAGGACAATTTGTTTTGTTCCTTAGCTTGTGCCTTCCTAAATAAATTAAAGCAGTATTTTCTTCAGACCTTAAAGTTCTTATGACTGGTTTAGCCAAAAGTCAGTTATTTTGAAATGCATATTCAAAGGAAAGTCAAGAAAATGAAAAACAAATCAAACAAATAAACAACAACAACAACAACAAACAATAAACAGCCACTTTTATATTGTTAAATAATGGAACATCAGTCTTCTACTAAAATTTTCCAAAACATTAATATTTCAAGACCTGAATGCTTCGAAGACATGGATACTTGTACTTAATTATTAATAAAAATTAAGGAATAATAGACAATCTTGCCAGCTATCTGGAGACCTATCATCTCCTTCTCTGAGTACACAGTTACCGCACTCTTACTAATAGAGATTAACTATGACTGTATTTTAAAATGAAAGAAAGCCAAAATAAAATTCAATCTTAAAAAAGGCAAAAATAAACAAACTAAAACATATAAACAAACAAAAAATAACAAAGAAACAAAAATCACAAGTAATACCAAACCCACAGTAAACATCTATATTCAGCCAAACTGAAAAAGAAAATGATGATGTTAAGTAGGAGCCCCTTATATGATACGTTATTCTTGGTTCCAATGCTTGCTGTCTACTTCTTCCTTTTTCACCCAAAATTCTGTTGGTAGTGAAAATCTTTTCTGATGACATTTCCATTTGATTGTGCATTGATGCTATCCAATAAAATATTACTTTATAAAATGAGATTTAAACAAAAAGAAATTGATTTTATTTAACTAATCTACTCCTTTTTTTGTGTTCTGCTATTGCAGAATGACAAATATTCTTAATTTGTATTTAGCAAAGCTGCAGAATCAGAAAGCCACACGATCACAGAATATTTGCTTTTGAAAGTGACCTCTGGAGACTGTCTGGTCCAACCCCCACCTACTCAAGCACAGGTTGCTCAGTGCTGTGTCCATTTGTGTTCTGAATATCTTCAAGAATTCTAAGATGCACAACCTTTCTGGGAAACCTGTTCCAGTGTTCAATCACCCTCACCGTAAACAATCGTTTTCTTATACTTAAGTGGAATTTCCTGTGTTGACTCCATCCTCTTGAAACCCTTTGATAGGTATATATAGCATTCATAAATGCGCCTTGAGCCCTGTCTTTTTGAGGCTAAACAATCCCAGCTTATTCAACCTCTCCTCATATAACAGAGGCTACACTGGCCCTACGCTGGATTTGCTCCAATTCATCCGTGTCTTTCTTATGCTGCAGAAGACAGAATTTGACTCCAGATGTGGCTTTAGCACGGCTGAGTATAGGGCAAAAGATAATCTCCCTCAGCCTGCTGTCAATATCCTACCCCAGGATACTTCTGGCCTTCTTTGCCTCGAGGATGAACTGCTGAGAACAAGAGGCAATGGCCATAAGAGAAATCAATGCTGGAGGAAGAAGAAACATTTTCAGCATGAGGAGAGTCAACATTTCGGGCTGGCTGACCAGAGAGGCTGTGCAGAGTCTATCTTTGGAGGTTTTCAAGATCCATATGAGGAAAGCCCTGAGGAACCTAGTCTGAACTCCTAGCTGGTCTGAGCAGGAGACCTGAGTAAAGACATCCTGCAGTCCCTCCTCAGTTGAGCTATCTTGTGAACCTATGATCCTAAATGCTCCATTATATTATCTTCCTTCCAGATTATTTCTCTTCTCCCATGTCTATGTCCAACAGAGAATCTCATCATTTCTGCTGTTCTCACATCCCATGTTCATCTTATTTGTACTGTGAATGTAAGCATGCATTTTAGGAAGACTAACCTGTAAATTTTTGGGGGAAGATTTGTGTACAGACTAGACAAATGAGATGCCAATATTCTGGTCTTGACCTGCATTAGGCAGGAAATAGCTATCAAGGTAGTTAGATGAGAAATAACAGCAGATGGAACTGTGCTAGCTGGTTGTAGGACTCTAAGAATGTAGAAAGGTTATTTCTAATTTCTTTCTTTTTTATTCTGGTCACCTGGCAATATTTCTTGGATTGCCTTCCTCAATATAAGATCCCCAAACAGGATTAACCTCAGGTAACTTCAGACATGTTCTGCCAGCTAGGTTCATTTTACTTCTTTGTCAACGTAGAGAAAGTACATCTTCATTTATCCTGGAGAGTAATTTAATTGACCTATTTTAGATTTCTAAATGAGAAGGAGATAAGCTGTATGCTGAAAGTGACAATTTACCGACTGTAAGTGGAGGCTAAGGCAAACACTTTGGATAGGCATCTGAACAGTAAACATTTTCTGCTTTCTTTGGAACAACAATCAAAACCTTTAAGCACTTAAATAATTTTTGATCTTGTTCTTGAAAATTCAGTATTTACTATGCAATACAAGTTCTGTAAAAGGGCTAATTTTCATGAAGTAAAGATAGAATTTACAAAAATTAAACTATAGAATTCTTGATTAAAGGTGAGTAATTCCACAATGCAAAATGATAAATGATGATATGCTGCTCACAGATTAGGAGAATAAACAGAAGCAAAATAAACAAATTATTTTTCCGTGTGCCTCTTGCAGCATTAAAAATTACTGAGTTAATGGGAACACACTATGCCAGTTTCAATTCAAATATTAAGTTTAATTTGATAAAGACATCTAGCAAACAATCAAAACATAAAAGTACAAAAGCTTCAGGTTAAAATTGAAACCAGAGACTTGTTATTCTCCTAGAGGATGTTAATTTCCTCTAAAATATTCAGACTTGTATTTAAAGAAAGTTTGTGCTGTAAAAGGTAAACATGTTTTTATGATTGATGAAAAGTATAGATCAATAAGCAGCATATCTTGCAAAACATACTTGATCTGTGTTTAGATAAAATTAAAAATTAGAGAATGCAGCCAATGAAATATACTCTTCAGAAAAGAATGGTATATAAGTCATAAGAAATATAACTTGCATTAATTATAATTGCCTTCAAGATTAAAACGGGTTCATAAGCCGAAAGCTATTTGTGGATCCAAAAATGAGGGATAACAACAAACAGTAGTATATCAAATCTGGACATGCCATGCAAAATTAATATGTTTATTAATGTCTGGAAGAAGCAATAAGCTGCCTATTAATAGCTACAAATGATTCTAAATTGGAAAATACTGCAAATACCAGTACAGGAAGGAAATAAGATAAGCTATGAGCTGGCAAAGTTAGAATAGAACAAAAAAAAAACAACCAAACAAACAAACAAAAAAAACCCCCACAGACATAACCTGGAAATGTGTGATTAAATTCCTATTCTTGGAGATATTGTCGACAATAATGAGCACAGAGGACATACAAACAGGAGACATCTTTGTAATATTTTCATATGGAAAAAAAAAGTCCCCAAACAGGCTATGGGGTGATGAGTTACAGAAGCAGAACATTTAAAAAGCAAGCAGGAAGAAGGATCTTATCCGGTTCTCTGTAATACTGTTAAGACAAGTCCAACAGAGTGACTGCAGTTTTGAGCACTGCAGGACTTAGCGCCAAATAGCTGTTTTGTGCCTTACCTCCTGAGATGTGACAACTTCACAATTCATTCTAGCTGGAAAATCAGTTGTGCATTTGTGGAGGTGAACTCTGCATTTAGAGTACCAGGAGCAAATTGAGTTTTCTAACACTTGGCCGTTTAGATATTGCTCTAGAATTAAAACAAAAAAACAAATGTTCCTCTTTATCCAAAACTGACTGAAGGGTAATGACAGTCTGATTGTTTTTTACATTCCCAGAAAAGAAGACGTGTATTTTCTCACTTACTTTGTGGACAAAAAATATTTCTGTTAGACAGTTCTGGCAATAAGGCAGGTCCTGTAAAAGCACCTTCTGGAAAAGTCCTATATGAGGAGCTTATTAGAGACAGCCAGATTATCATTTTAAGTAGCCCAGGCCATACAAGGTACAAGCAGATTGTGACTGCTCTAGCCACCATTCAACACTGAAAATACAGTTTAAAAGAAAGTGACAGGTAGAAGAGACTTCTTGTGCCATTCTTATAAAACAGAAGATTCATATAAAATATGTTCATTTATAGAATTTGGATGCCCCGTTTCAGTCCACTTTAAGGCAACTCAGAAAGTTTTTCACTTTCATTCTTTATTTCCCATTTACAAAGTGGAACTTACATTACAGTGAATTTAAATACTGTGAATGAATGAAAATATTGGTTAGGTTTGAAACTTTCCCTTAGCTTGCACCACTGGGAATAATGTGCAAAGTTTAGACAGCAAAAATTTGCCCTCTCAGCTCACTCTTTCTTTTAGAAAAAGTGTTTGAGCTCTAATGTAAGCTACAAGCCAGATTGCAGTCCTCTGTATAACCTCTGAAAATATAAAGGCATAATAAGTTGACTTTAGTGATTTCCTGAAATAAACACATTCAAAGAGATCTCATTAGATACAGGCTTTCTCTGACTTTAGTCCAGTCAAGTGCCTATAATTTTCCTTCAAGGTCAAACTGTAGGATGTTCGATCTGAAGCAAAAGCCTATTTACTTCTGCTACATCTTGGTTTTCTAAAGGTCTGCTTTGCAATATGAGCAATAAGAGCTAAATCACAGGTCCTATGTTCATCTCTTAGCTTCATTTAATGTCAGATGCTATCCCTTTACTGTCTAACTTCAGGAAGTTTAATTTGAATTAGCCAGTTACTTAAGAGATTAGATGGTATCATGTAGCAATTTCTTAAAATACCAGTTTTAAATTAAGTAACTTACAAGTCTAGAGGTGTGAAGGCTAACAGATAACAAAAATAGGGCTATTTTGTAAATATAGAGCAAGAACATAGCACATATCATCAACTAAATATATTACTAAATTTTCTATGAATTTTAGTGTTAAAATTCTGCTTATGAAATGATCAGCTGCTTTGTGACTTCACAAGCCCATTGCAAAGATTTTCTTCTCTGATATTGTCTTACTAAAAGTGTACACTTAGGGAACTTCATGAAAATATTGCAGACTCCAAGGACAGCCTATATAAGATACCTTGTTTTGCCTTAATATGATTTAGAAATATAGTCATAGAATTAAAAGCAAATGATGCAAGAGTATGGAATGTAAGATGTATTCATCTTTTGAATGAGATTTTCAGTGGGTCTACAAATCTTCAAAGGTTAAAAAATCATCTATATTTCTTATTTCATTACTGAAAGGTTTTTCTTCTGTAGATTTAGAATTAATCACAATAAAGAAAAAAAAGCATAACCTTTAGTATCTAAAACAGATTATACAACATTTGTAATTAAGAAACATTGTTTCATTGGTAAATGGCATCAAAGATGACTGTTTTATAGCCTGATTAAAACTGATAGAAAAATATCAAAGTACCTAAATATCAAGCCAGTTCTTTAGATTTCAACCATTCTACCATTCTAAAGAAAAACTGGTCAAGCAATGATGCTTAAACAGCAGAAGGCTGTTGGGACATCAGTATAGATTCATAGAATCATAGAATGCTTAAGGTTGGAAGGGACCTCTAGAGATCATCTAGTCCAACCTCGCCTGCACACGCAGGGTCACCTATAGCATGTGGCTCAGGACTGCGTCCAAGCGGGTTGGGAAGATCTCCAGAGAAGGA
>VZSV01000040.1:3099214-3110205 GCA_013398735.1 Nothocercus julius
CTGTGCCCCGTGTTCTAGGTGACCCTGTGTGTGCAGGGGGGTTGGACTAAATGATCTCTAGAGGTCCCTTCCAACCTTAAGCATTCTATGATTCTGTGAACACAGACTCTTCATTCACATGATGCATTGCTAGATGCTTTTAACCTCATAACATAACCAAGCCTGTTACTTGTCCAAAACTTACGTGCAATGGGAGAAACTGATGATGAGGCTACTTATTGTGTCCTAACAGACTGAACATACCAAGAAACTATACGTATGAACTCTCATTTTACTGAAGTGAAAAGCTATTGCTTGTTATGTCAAGGAGAATTCTTTGGCTATATATGTTGTTCTAATACTCAGCCTCCTTTTTTATTTTTGCCTCATTTTATGTAGCAGGCTACAATTGAAATACTTGACAAGTAGAAGTGTTTGCAAGTAATTACTCCTTCCTGTCCTTAATTATACTTAAGCTGTTTGTCTTTTCAGTACACTAAAAAACACTAAAAAGAGTCAAATTCATATGCTCTTTTTTTTTTATGTATATAATTGTAAGAATCAATTCAAATTTATCATTTTTGATCAATTACTGATTCTGAATGAGACACTATCTCTTCTGATCCCCCTTTACACAAGTTGCTTTTCTCTCTCACACTTTCTTTAAAGAAATAAAGCAATAAATATCAGCAGCACTGAAGCCTAAATTAGAAGAATGAGATTCCAGGCAAGTGATATGATCTGTGTACTTTCCATAGATAAAAATATAGGTGTATTCATTTCACGACACAACCCAGAAGATTCCTAAGCAGATAAGAAAAAAGCAAAAGAGTTGTCTAATTTGGAATGGAATACTAAGTACTATCCTGCATTGTAATTCAGACAGATGATCACCTAAACTCTACTTAAGTCCCTGAAATATCTTGAAGCCATGGATTAGGGACAGGTGGCAACAGTCCCTTCCAGACTGCATCTAGGAGACAGGAGTGGGTGGTCAAAATTATCTCATTGTTTTGTTTTTTCTCCAAAATTTTTTTGCCTGTTTAGTTCAAGATTCTTGCACTTCTGAATTGCCAGGGCCTAAGAGGAGTAGCAGACCATGTTCATTTTGGGGATACTCCAGGGCTGTATGGTCACATCTGCCTCTTGGTATAGGAACTTTTGATCCCACCTTTCAAGGGGAGGCAAAGATCTCCCTATTATAGAGGTACATCTGCGGGGCTATAAACATATGAAAAACTATTCTGAGGTATCTTTTACAAGGAAAAGGCTGGCCACATGCTTAATCAGTAGATGAACATACTGAAATATTTCCAACACAATGAAAGGAAGAATTGCAAATCTAATGTAAGTATATAAGGGTTTTTTTGTTGTTGTTTTTTGTTTTTGTTTTTTTTTTTAAGATTTTTCAGGTCTGTTTGCTTCCTTTCACTGATTGAATACAGATATTAGGCATTTATTTTAGTATGGAAAAAAAAAATTACTTATTCAGAGTTAGCACTGAACAGAATTTCAGCCCTATTGAGAAGGTGTGAGGACATAGTTCATAAATGTCTTGGACTGACTCTGGATGGTTCTAAAGTATGTGGTATATTCAACACCTCCCAAGGGAGAAATAACCAAAGTCAACAGTCCCAGAAAGAACAGGTTCCTGTATGAGCCAGAAAATCAGAATTAAAATAATTCTACTTAAAAACATTTTTTTTGTTTTAGAAAAATATTACTGAAATTAAAACTGTTATCTATTCATAGAAAAGTCCATTTTTCAAACTGTATCCTTTTGTGTCTACCTTGATGATGATCTAGCCCTATTTAAATCAATAGTTCCAATGCTATAACAGAAAAAAGAGATACTAATTTTAGGCTGATTTTTTTTTTTTTTTCATATGTGCACTTCCAAAAGTTTTGACACCTAATTGTACATTCAGCAATGGAATAGCACTAACTAAAATCACTCTAAAAGGCATTATTATTGCTTTGAATAGTGAAAAATGGAATAAAACCAATTTGCAAATTGCTAAGTGATTTTTTCGAGTTTGCAAATTATTTCAAATTGAGTAAAAATATTGCTTATTAGAGAAATCAATATATACATTTTTTTTTCCTAGTCTAGGGCTATCAGTGAAGTAAAATTAGTCTGAAAACAAATACTAAATTATTGCATTTACTTGCAATTGCAAAAATTATTTACAAAGTTTCAAAATAGCTTTTATAGAGGTTTAATACTAGGTATTTTAAAATGAACTTACATCTTTCAGTTTCCATGGATGTTGACAAGACTCAGGTAAAAAAAAAATGTTGCTTCTAATTTCAGGGAAAAAATACAGGAAGACTCTGTGATCAAAGCACTTTTCTATTCCTTTAACTTTTCTTTTCAATGAGTTATATTCCTTCTTGGGTAAAGACTTGGAGAAAAAAAAATCTCCTTACTGAAATGTAACTTGATGCACGAGAGTGTATACTTATTTTTCTTCCTACTTTCTGAAGTTAATGATCTGGAGCCTTTGTACTATTCACAAGAACTGAATGTCGACTGCATCACAATAGGCCAAATCCAACCCAGTTTGTTTCTGCCAGGTAGGTCAAATGCTAACAAGTAAATCAAACTTTTACTAGAAAAGCAAAAGTTTAGAAAAAAAAATAGGAAAATCATAATAATAATAAAAAAATCTTAAAATCTGCTCTTGAAACTTTAGGCAGCTAGTATTTAACTGTTCACTCAGTCCTCATCTCTTTCTACAATATACATCTCTGCATCTTTCTGGTGACAGTGGTGGGATATCAACTAGGTGAACGAAGAGTATAAAAACTTGATGTTTGCTTTTCCTCTTTTCACCTCAGTCTCTCTGGGAAGGATTCATCTGTCTATGATTATGTTTCCACTAGCACCTAGACTCCTTTTACTGACCATTGAACCTTCTGCAACATCAGGTGAAAGGCAACCAGGGTAGGTCACAGTGCCTAAAATAGCATTAAAATGATATGTGTTTATGCAACAGAACATCATCCTGTTTTCCTGTACTTTTCAGTTACAGAGATGGTGTGGGCTTATCTGAAAATATAGCCTATATGTGTGCATAAGTGGTAAGCCAGAGGGAACAAAAACCTTGTGAGTTTTTGAAGGAGTTGGAGGAGGTTAGAGCTCTTAGAGGCAAAATAAGAAGCTGGTGAGACAAAAAAATGGGTAGTCCAAGAACATGGAAAAGCTTACGTGTATAGACACGATTTGTAGATTTGTTTCTTTTTGCAAGAATTATCTGAAGTTGTGCTGTAAATCCAAAAACATGGAATTCTAAGCACACTAAATCTACTATTTAGATTACAAGATTCTAGCCCATCTCCAGTTTAATATAAAAGTCTTGTTTTAAGAA
The DNA here is from genome assembly GCA_013398735.1 of Nothocercus julius. Taxonomy (NCBI): domain Eukaryota; kingdom Metazoa; phylum Chordata; class Aves; order Tinamiformes; family Tinamidae; genus Nothocercus; species Nothocercus julius. Next base: position 3,102,565 of record VZSV01000040.1, read on the forward strand.
ACCATAGCAAGCAGATAAATTCAAGGATACATAGTCTTCTTGTTATCATGAATATGCTTAAAGAGAGGATTTGATCAATAAAAGTTTCTTGGGTAGGATTCCAAAATGTTAAGTTCTTTAAAACCTAACATAAACGATGAGATTTCAGAAATTAATATTGCCCTAATTCGATATGTTTTTGTTTGTTTTAAAAAGATTTTTTCCTAGTGTGTATGGCAATATAAAGAGCACTTGCAATGAAACAGACTCTACCTCCTATGCAACATTACTACTTTCTTGAAGAAGCACTTTATCTTTACACTGTGTGAAGATGTAATAGTAAAAGAGGAACCAGTTATCTGGAAAGCATTCATAAAAGTCTGCTGAGAACCCACATTCCCCTGGAGTGTTCCTGGAATGTAATAGTACCATTTGTTTTACTAAAAGACAAAGACATATAAAATTGCAGCCTCATTAAGTTTTAGGATGTGGAAGCTGATTTCTCTTTAGTACATCAACCATTCCTTTCAAGAGAGACAAAATTGGCATAATCATTTAAAAAAAATGGAGGATAATTTGTTAATCCTTCTTGGCAATGCACTGAAATACACCAAAACCTTAAGGTTAATTCTTTGCTAGTTATAGTTAAGTCTTTGCTAGTTATAGTAACCTCTTTTAATTTTTCACAACAGCAGAAACAAATCTGTTATCATATAACAGTTGCAGCATATATAACAAATGGAAATATGCTAAACTGACTGTATTCCATCTGTCTGTGTTGTTATTCATAATACTCGTTCATTCAGAATCATAATCTTATTATATTGTAGGATTTTATGAGGATAACATTGCAATGTTGCTGCAAGTTACATGAAAATTCACTAACTAACTGAGCTGCTGAGAGATTTATGTATCTGGTTCAATGTGAATATGACAATAAAAAGGCAGCTACAGTGCGTTTTAAAGATTCAGTGAACAGAGACACTAGATATTTAATCTGTTACTGGCATGAGTTTAATCTTCCACAGTGTTGCATATTATTTAATAGAAATGTATGATCAATGAATTTAGTACTCCAAATACTAACCTTTTGAATTTCAGAGACTCTTATGAGTCTTTGAATTCTGCATTCTTTACTATTCTTTGCTATTCCCATTTGATTATGAGTCAGATCCTGTTGGAGCAGATTATTTCTTCTGAGTCCATCATCCCAGAAGATGTAGAATTCCCAAGATTATATAATTCTTTTGTTACACACACTACTTTGTTGTTTATTTTATTTTATTTTATTTTATTTTATTTTATTTTATTTTATTTACTTGACATTTATTTATTTATTTATTTATTTTCTTCTGGCTTGGTTATTGAAATGAATTTAGTAAATCAGAATTTGTTTTTATACTTTTTGTTCACCAGCCTGCATGCATTTTCAGTGGGAAACTATATAAATTCAGTAATATGATTACCACCTGAGAATGATAGACTGATCAAATTCACAGCTCATTAAATCCAAGCACAAACTTACTTGAGGAAAAAATGATAACTTCAGTCTGAATAGCAGAAGTAATTTATGTGGGCTTCTCTCCCAAAATAAATGAGTCTTGAATTTTGTTTAACATATTTCTTCTAATTTTTTTGTGACCTTGAACATTACCAACTTTGTCCACCCAACTGAGACCAGAAGACTGCCTATATGTCTACTGGTAGTGAATAGCGAAAGATAGCCTATTACTATTATTTTGCAAGTTTCATCACTCTTCTCTCTTCTGTAAACCAAAATATTCCAAAAATAAAGCGGTACTATATAAGAAGTGAGGAAAAAAAGAAGTGAGAATTGATGTTTTGATAAGAAAAGGCATAGAATATCACCTGAAGTGAAAGACAAAGTGCTAAAGAAGAATGGTAAAGCTGCTTGAATGGAAAAGCCTGGAAAAAGTCTGTTATTTGCTTTTACTGCTGCTATAAGAAGTTTGCCTCTCTTGTTAGTTCTTTTTTTCACTGATTCAGCTGAAAAGTCAAGGAGGTAGAAGCTATTTTTGGAGGCTTATTTAACTGATTGTGAAGGAATCTAGATGAATTTGTGAAGGAGCCAGCTCACACATGGCACTTGACAAGTACAATATTAAACAAGTGTCAGTCATCCATATTTTATCAAGGAGATGCTTTGGGTTTGAAGCCAAATTTAGAGTAATCCTGATGACTCGAAACTCCTTTGAAGGGTTCCAAGACAATTAAACAGCTGAGAGGTACCAATCTGCTTCATATCATGAGTTGCTCAGTATAGCTAGTCTGAGCTGATCAACAAAATCTATGTAACTCCCAACATCAGGGAGAAGCACTGAAATGATTTTTCAGTATTTTCTATTTCCAGTTTTAGGTTCATTTGGCTTAACTGAAAGTCCGTATAAACAGAGCTTCAGACTCCTTTCCTGACACTATTCACTAGCCTACTATTGATACTGATTAACCTACTAAAGCTACCCAAATAAAAGTTACAGCAAGACTTATAAAGACAACTTTATATAATTTCAAATCTAAAAGAAACATAAGCATGCAACAGTCAGTGAGTGGCAATACAAATGACAGCATTTAACTTGGTAGTTCAATATTCATTTAAAAATAATTAAGAGGTCCTCTAGAGTTTAACAGAAGCAACTATAACTGCCTTGTCTACACCTCATTCTTTCAGATTTTTGCTCGTTTTTCATCAAATATGTTTTGTGTGTGTGTGCCTGCACACAAAAGAATAACATTAGACCAACTTTTGGTTTACTGTAAAACATTTTAAACTAAGGTTATGAAGATACCTAATTCAATGAAGACACAACTCTTGGGGAAAAAAAATAAGAGAAAGAAAGAAAAAGGAGGTTTTCAGAGCCCACTTTGCTCCCTACTATTGATCAAATGTCTTAATATCATAAATGGTTATTATAGAAGATTTGTTTAAATTAGGAGCCTTTTTTTTCTTCAATGTTTTTAAACATGTAAATGGCTTATCTTGATGTGAAATCAATATATGTTTCATTTTCACTTCTAATTTCTCCTGGCCCTGGTTATAACAAATTCCTTTTAGAATAGAGAACCTGACAAATACTTTACATGAAATCCATCAAAGTGCTGGCTAGAAAGGGAGGGGAAAAAAAAAAGAAGGGGTTTGTGAAAGACTCAGTCATATAGTGAATATTGCATCTGTTCTCAGGTGATGAAAACTGTTTACTGAACTATCCAGAGTGAGTATAGTTATATGCTAAATAGTAGCTGAATTGAATACAATTAAGACCTGACACTATAGCTTTCATATTCATCCTGTACAAGGTAATCAATGAGGCAAAGTCTAGACTAAAATAGAAATTTGACTGACATTACATTTCCCATTACATTAAATAATAAAATACTTGAAAAACACTGCGATCTTTTTTTTTGTTTTAAAAATAAGAACTTTTTAAAAGGAAAAACAAGTAAAATTTTACGTCATGTTTTATATATTTGAAGCAAGATTATGAATTTGGTATATATTTTTTGAAACTTCTGCGTTCTCACATATAACAAAAAACAGCGATGCTAAGTTTAGAAGCATTAACACAGCTATAATTTGCCCTGTGTCTTTCATACTACTTTATCTTTTCAGACACTCTAATGAAGGGTCACAGTCTCTATCTATGCCCAGTGTCTTATTGATTAGTTTTATTTCTGCCAGGTTTGAAGGACAGGAGAGTGGTGTGGTCTGCTAACAAATACATTGCTCAGAATGACATAGACAGTTAGATAAGCAGATTGCAGAGCTGCAAGACTAATCACTTTTTTTTTTGCAGTGGCAAAGTCTGTGAAAGCCTGTGATGTCGCAAGTATGTATGCTTTTGGGTATGTTTTGCTCATGCCTGCCTGGCACTTGCGGTGCTCAAATATCCAGAGCACAAGATGCCACTGACCAAGGTTTTGGAAAAAGAAGCAGTAGAAGTTGTAGTAAAACTAAAGCCAATATAGATTCATTTTTGAAACCAAAAGTGAATCTATATTTGTCATCTAAGGTGTCCTTTTCTGTCCCTTTTCCACTACCACTGGGTTGTGTACTTAAATGGTAGTGATAGTTTTCCTTTAATACCGAGCAATTCGTTCAGTGCTGTAGCATAATTTTGGGGCTCTCAGCCTCAGAAAGGGTGTAAGGTTTAATTGTAATCTTTTTTTTTTTTTTCTCCACTCTTATATTTAAATATTTTGTTTAAAAATCATGTTATACTGAAAGATTTCAGTGGGCGTGCTTTTACAATGTGTTCTGGAAAGAACCAGCACCTATGCAGTGTGTAATAGTGTGACGCCTCTGGAAGACTATGTAGCTGGCTGTTCAAAAATATATGCTTAACTGCCAATCAAAGGAAAAGAAAATATTTTCATAACCCATGAAAATTTTTCTTCCAAAAAGAAATTATTTTCAAGAAGTCAAAAGACAGATACTTTGCTGTGTCTTTTTATGTATTGTAAAGAAGGTTCAAACAAATATCTGTTTGAAGAGGTGGCTCCATGTACTCAGCGAAGTTTTCTCCTTTACTAGATAACCCAAACAGTGAGAAAATAAATGCTGATACAGAAGATGGAGGAGAATGAACATTCAGTGTCAGGGATATGAAATATATTCCCTATAGAAAACATAACTTGAATATCTTGGTAGTGATCCCCTGTTATGATGCCTCGGTGTATCCTAGTGTATTATTATAATGAGAGTGCATATACCAATCTGTCATAATGAATGCAGTGGCTATTGTAGTTTGCCATAACTATACATTTCTTATTCTCTGAGACATTAATAACATGCTGCCTTAATCAACCAAAATGAGATTTAAGCTTTTATTCAACTAGCTGTTCGATGCTATTTTTTTTTCCAGCACATCCAACGCAAAAAGGAAGTCTCAGTTATTAACACAATTATTGTCCTGTGGAAAGAATGAAAAATAATAATTTGAAATAGATGCTTGTGTGAGCAGATCACCTCAATCAATCGCTACATAGATTAGTTTGTTTCTTAATTAGAAAGATTTTCTCTTTGGTATGAAAAAGCAAGTCATATGCTAATAGAAGAGATTCATAAAGTCATGTAATTTTTTGGTAAAGCATGGAGCTTGATTGAAATAGAATTCTTCAAAACATAGCTCAGGTTTTTGATTTCACAGAATGAAAAAAGTTGTGTATGATCACACACAGAGAATCAAACTACAGAGGGTAAATCATAGTGGCAGGCAATAGTCAGTGTCACCAATAGTCATCTGTAGAATATCAAGATACTAGGTGATAACTGGGAGAGTCAGTGAAATGTGGAATCTACAAGGTCACAGAGGTGCTTTCTTATTTGCATCTTATTTATATCCTTTCATCAGTTGTAAATAGTGTGTACATGATCTGACAGTTGACATCAAATACAAAAATAAATGAGGTGTGTTATGTTAGGTCAGGTCTTGCTCAAAACTTCTTTTTTATTGTTATTCTCAGTTGAATTTTGTAGCCATTCCTTTGTAACTCTTTTCATTTTAAGAAATTGAAAATGTACAAAGGAGCTGTTTCTAAAAGCTAACATAAATTGGAGATTCACTCAGCTTCATTTTCAATAGTGGACATAAGAAGATTTATAAAATAATCTTATATTATGCCATATTTTGATTAATCTACATCATCTTTCTGAAATGGACTCTGGAAGACGGTATTTCAATATGTATAAATGTATCCTATCATAACTGTGTGTACTTGTCATACCAGGATATCCCTTAGTACCAGTTAGGCAAGTAGACAGATATTTAATTATCATAAATCTTTCAATTTCTGAAAATTATGTAAAAAAAGGAAAAGAGAAAGTGCATTCACTTTTTTAATCATCATCAGGCAGATAATTTAAATGATAAATTAATGCATTTATAATGCATTTATACATTTGATTTTCAAACTATTTTCAGAGCTGTGTCACTTTTGTGAAAAGAGCTGAGTAATTATGAGGCCTTTTCTATTTTATCAGCATTGCTGAATGTTTCAGACTGATACTGAGTCAGGAAAGCATCTTCTTGCTACTGCCTTTAGGTTATATGCCTTAAACAAAGCTCTTTATACACTTTAGGAGGGATTGCCACAATCTCAGTTATCAGCTTGCACTTGCATTCTTTGTTTTGAGCATGGGGATGAAAAGAACAGTTACTATATTGTCTGGATTAGACTCCAGGAAATTGGGAGCCCTCTCTAAACCAGGTATTCAAAGAGAAAAGTTTAGGTGAGTTGATGTCTGTGTATATGCTGAATGTGTACAATCTAGCCTGGTAGCTAATACTCACTTGTTTTACCACTGCATATGATATGCTTCTCCGGTGGCAAGAGTCTGACAGTATAAAATAAAATGTAATTTTCTGGTGTATAACAATCAAATGACCCAGTCCTTTGTCATTTTTCTTTCCCATTGACAGTTTTCAGTGACACAATACGCAGTACTTCTACTAAGAGCTGCTGAATCAACAAGAATGGTCACATTTGTAGACCATCAGTGAGTAAAAGTAAGGTAAATTCCCCAGTACATGCTCATTTACACTTTTGAGAAACTGTGCAGGCTATTTTTTGTTTATCTGTTACTAGTTTTGCCTGTATTTAATGTTATGCAATAATCTTGGCCTGATAAATGCTCAGATATTTTTCTGTTGATGCACTATTTCAGTTCCTGGGCCCATTCATTAGAAAGAAGAAAATAAAAAAATAATAATAAAAACAATTGACAAACAAGTATGTATTCCTTTATCTGACTGCAAAAAATGTCCCAGTATAATACCACTGTTATACCATACAGCTTTGGGATTTTGGCTCTAAATCGTACTCACTTTCTTTTTGGTATTAACTGAGGAATTCTTCTCAGAAACAGAAACTGACATCTGTAACTTAAACCAAAGGTTCGTTGAAACATCTAGATATATTGTTGTTTTACACACAGCCCAGAACAGAGTTATAAACTACTCAGAATATGTAGTGGGTCAGATATAAAGCAGGAATTAAATACATAATAGGCATCTGAACTGTATTTTAAAGCAGTTATGATCCAAAATTTGAGCACGTCCTAGGACTGAGAAATGTAAATGTGTGATTGGGAAAACATCTTTTAAGCATCTGCTTAAAAATATTCCTTTATCTGTAACCGGGTAAACAAATATCTGTTGCTATCTAAGCCTAAGCATAATGTAGAAACAAGATGACATTCTATTTTAGTCTTTCAGTCTACTGTAATTATTGTTTTGAGAGTGCTCCTAGTACCGGTTCCCCATACAAAAGCTTCTCAGAAAAAAAGAGCATGTTACACCTTTATTTTTGATTATTGTCTGAGAAGATGATTAGCTTCAGGAATAGCTAAAAAAGCTGTAGCAGTCATTCCAAAGCTGGAAGATCTTAAGCCTCACAGCTAGTTTTGCCTCTTGCAAGATTGCAACTTGCATGTTCCACCAATCAAGAAATCCCAAAATGAGATTTCTTGTCATTGAAAAGAACAAAAATTTCCTGGTGTGAGGATTATTAAGCCAAAGAGCCAAGAAGGCACCCAGCTATGCAGGGTTACCCCTAGATTTTAGCATTAGCTTCCCAAAAAGGAGGAGGGAGGGAAGGAAGGAAGGAGGGAAGGAGGGAGGGAGGGAAGGAGGGAAGAAGGAAGGA
>VZSV01000040.1:3110340-3122036 GCA_013398735.1 Nothocercus julius
AGGGCTTCCCTTCACAGGAAAAAAAAAAAAAAAAAAAAAAAAAAGCAGTAAAATTAGGCAGGCCAGATAAAAATCATTCTGGTGACAAGTCTCTTGGAACAGTAACTGAGTAATTCTTTCTTCTTAGGACTATTAGTATATTAATATCTTTAGGAGTAGTACCTTACCACTACCCCAGTGAATACACAGGAATCCATATACCAATTTCCAAAATAATTTCATAGTTGCTTTGTGTATTCAGTTTTTAATTAGCTTGAGTTAAGTCCAAAGAAGTGGGTAGTGCTGAGGACAAGCAACAAACTTTGGAATTCATCATAAGGAGCTATTCCCTGGTTAATGTCTCTTTTTTTCTGCAACTTAAGCAGCAAAGTTTTACTTTCCCAAACCTGAAATGAGAATATGTGCAAATATTACCTGCCCCAAAATATTTTGCTAAGAAGAGAACAAGGGGATATACAAGGCCTGACTGACTTAAGTTACCTGCTCAAGGTGCATGGTTGAGTGAATTCTGAAAGGGATACAAGGAAATGCTGTCAGAAAAAGTGAAATGCACACTTGAGATTGAATACCATGACTGAAAAAATGCTGTTAGAAGAAGAGATGAAGACATAGATATATGGCAGTAATCGCCCAATTGTTTTTTAAATTAATGTCAAAGTATTCTCAAAAGAATGATTCATGTTTTAGCTCTTTTTAACTAACCTTAATTAAAAGTTTTTAATAAGATAATTTGGATCCACTAGGATTCACACAAATAGTAAATAGAGGATAAATCTGTATTATAAGACCTGCAGACATTTTGGGCAGGTCTTAGACTGGTATAGTCACTTTTTCTTGCCTCTTATTGCATATTCTGTTTTTTTACATTAAGGAATACAATGCATGCATTGGATACTTGATGTTCAGATCTGAAGTTCAAACTTGACAACTGGAATATCAAAAGCTTGCGAATATTACAAACTATTTAGCTGATGCAAGATTTTGTGACCTCACCAAAACAAGAGCAGGGATACTCAGTCTTTAAAACAGCTGTCCCAAGAGAGACTTAAAAAAGTTGAGGGTCATAGAATCACATTAGCTAAACGATTCAGTTTGGAAAATAAGGCATGGTGTTTAGTCTACTCATAAGCTCTGCGTTCTTTCTTACCCTATTCATTGTCTTCCTTCTATAGCAGAAAAATCGAAAGCAAACTGTCCAATACGCCAATAAGGTACCACGCTGAAATGAGAAATTCAGAGTTACTCCCTCTCCTGTCAAGGCTGAGATCATAATTTGTACCAATTACATATATAATCAAAATATGGGCAGTATTACATGATTATGGTAGAGAGAAAAATTTCTGCACCTGACTCTTCAGGACAAATGTCAGGACTGCAATTCCAAGATACTGCAAACTTCCTCTGTTTGCAAATTTCAGTGACTTGAAACAGCTTCATTGAGAAGAACATATACCAACCTTGAATAGCCACCTCCTTTGTCTTTTCTAACACAAGTCATGACATGATATCATTGCTTGGTCTCTCTTTATTACTATCAATGTTAGCAATAACATTTATCCTAATAAAGATGAGCTTCAGAACTTCAGTACTTCAGAATTTGCTGGTCATGTGTTATCCATTCCCAGTGCAGTGTGATCAAGCCCATGGAGAATTAGACCCAAGGTATGCAATCTGGGCCTCTTTAACACCTCACTTTGGCATAGTAGTATTTGCCAGGGTTTAAGCTTACCATTTATATTGTTAATGCGCATCTCTTTGGTTGGTTGCTCTGTTTTCTTTGTGTATGTCTGAGTACAAATATAAGCATCAGTTTGGTGACTGTATAATTTAAACAACACAAAAATGATATAATTTTAAACTCAACGGACTCATAATAGTATAAGCTAGCATAAATAGAAGTTAGAACAAATTCATATTATGCACACTTTGAGAAGCAATTGGGTTTCTGAAGAATAATGCATATATCTAATGGCCTGTTACGCAAGGTTATCCAAGGAAAAACACTAGAATCATTCAGCAGACTGTGATCATATAGCAAAATGAGGAAAATGAAATACAGAACAGAGCATGTGTTTTGACAGACTAAATGCCCTTTACTCTTTCCTCAAAAAATCTCTTTTGTTCTTATTTATGGCTTTCCTTAGGGAAAATGTGTCCTTGTTGCATATTCTTTTGTAAATGCCCTGTAAAATGATTATGACACTTGCTGCAGAGCAACTTGACTGGTTTATGCCCACACAGAGATAGAACTGTGGTGCAGTAAATCTAAGAGCTGCCAGCATGTCCACACATACTATGCTGGAATTGCCTATGATCCTCTATTATTTGTCTTTAAATATTTTATGCTTCTGACACAAATCCAATACTGCTTGCATGACTGGATGATGTTTTCAGATTCCAAGGTCGTTTTGCTGTGACCACTAGTTCATGAACCCTGTAAACAAACATTTTCTAGCACTGTGTCTGGTTCTCTGGTATTCCATGAAAAAGCTCTCTTTCTCAGACATATTTCTGACATGATCATGGATAAGATCAACAAATGAATGAAATGGAAACTAAGCCAGGTAATTTTGAATCCTATGTCCCATGGGATAAAGTTGATGCATTCTTTGTCTCCCACATAATTATATAAAAGGATTAAAGGTCAACATGAACCAGTTTAGCCATCAATAAGAGACCTAAATACAGCATCTGCTTTACATACTAGTTTTCTTTTATGCCACGCTGGATTATATTTTTAATTGAACACAATATTTCTCTTTCTAAATATTAAATAAATAAAAAGTTTTCATTGTCAGAAGATTCCAGCTTCAGATTGACAACACAGAGTGAGCCTATTAAGCCTCTTGGCCTTGTTCAACTTTTCCTCCTGTAAAATGCACTTAATAACATTTTTATCTCATCAGTAATTTAAGTCATTTGTGAAGTGCCTGAGTTCCTCAGATAAAAGATATGCTACAAAACCTCAAATTATTAAAGCTCTGTGAATAAAAATATATTTTTAAGTAACTAAAGAAATGCAGTTGTGCCTTTCTGTTTTGAATTGATTGAAAGGACTTTTCATTTTTTTTATGTAATCATTTCAGATAATACAGAAATATTCAGAGTAAATTGTTCGAATCCTTTTTAAAAGGTTATTTTCTCCAAATAACTGGCATATACTGCTGCTCTTCAAATTGTTCTGCAAAAAAGGCAAAACACTTCAAAAAAATCACATAATCCAAAAATGTGATTAATTCAAACTGTTGATATCAGTGTGACTCACTGTATTTTGCAGACAAAGGGGAGATTACAGGGCCATCATATACTCTTTAAAAGTGCTGATCAAACTCTACCATAGCATCACTTAAAATTTTTTCTTTGCTCCACTTCTGCAATTGGAAATTTGTTCTTAACTTCCTTTGTACAACTTAGAACAATGTTTTGATTTAGAGCATCATTTTTTTGGATAGCTTAAAGGGTTTTGTGCTTGAACCTGCCTTGTCTGTTGATAGTTCTTATTAGTGAAGTGCTCAGTTTATTTATAATATTAATCACTTCCTCCCTCAGCCTTCGTTTTGTACACATAAGTTCTTTTAGTTCTTATTTCAATATGTCTATCAGTCTTTTCCCACACAAAACTGCTGAAGTAGTACATGTGAATAGTTCTCTTTATTTTAGGGAAGCTAAATTCCCTTAAGCATTCATATTACTTAAAATAAATGGATTAATTGTTCTGATAATCCAAATAAAATTATTAAGATCAATATGAATTGCTATTACATATATCTATATTTATATATTTGCATACTGCATTTCATCTGATATGTCCTATGGCTATTTTATGCACAGAAATCAACAAAGAGGTGCTATTTCCTCAGCCATTTTCAGATGTTTAGATACCTGCTTGTGGCAGAACAAGCTCCTCTTTCTCTACTTGAACTGTGCGTTTTGTGTTAGTGCTTTTCCATTTGTTATTAAACTTCAGTCCTCAAAGTCGTTCAGTGCTTAATGATACCATAGTCGTTTGCATTGATAACACCTCATAAAGTGTCTGCTAAAGTGTTTAGCAGATAAAGTGACTTTTATGACTAGATTATTAGCAAAAATACTAATTTGGTCCACATTAATTCTTGGGAAATTCTGCCATTAGATTCTTTGATGTCTGAACCATTTTTATTGCAGTGATTTTTCTGCCGTATGTTCTTTAGTTACTTTAGCTGTTTGTTTTGTTTTGATTATTTTTTTTTTCCTAAAGTGTATATGTGACAATGTGTCTGGAAGATCTGTAGTAATCCTAATCTTTTTTTTTCTCTTCTAATGTATATATTTTAGGGAAACATTTTTTTCAGCTATATGCTGTTAAATTATGTATTATATAATGCAGTGGGTGGCATGAGATGTATTTCCTTTTAGTCATTCTAAATCACAATTGATTCCATGATTATTTTAATTAATCTTATTCAAAACTGAGAAAATAATTTATTTTTTGGACCAAATCCCAATTATTAAAACTGCATTCTTCTTCCCTTGCTTAATACCATGATTTTTTTTACTTGTTTTCTTAAAGAATCTTTTTTTTAATAGTCTTTGAAACTTGCAACTCTGCTTAGCTGATGGAAATACAAGTTATATTCCCTCAACTTTTAGCCTCTAAAATAATGCTATTTCTGTTGACTGATCCTTCTTTTCTCCAATTCTTTAAAGATTACATTTTTTTCTAGCAGCCTTTTCACTTAGACAGCTTTTTCTCTGCTTGATGTTTTTTTCCCTCTTTGTCTGAAATATAAATTCCAGGTAGTTTTGCACATTATTCTTTCAGAAATAACTCTACATGCATTTATTTAAATATCTCAGTTTACAGGAATTCATTATCTGCCTCACTTAGGTTATCAAAATGAATTTTCTATGGAATTGCTATAAAGGCCTCATTATTCGCTCAAGTCCCTATTGAACAAAAAAATAGATTTTTTTTCAACCACTACAGCCAAAAATTTGCCACTTACTGACAGTAGAAGAGTTAGTCCTATACAAAATGCAGCAATTAAATTCTGAAGTTGAAATATTCTTATAAAAATTCTCATTCTCATAGGTTTTCAGAGACTTCTATCTATAGATGGAGACAATATAAGCCAATTGTATTGAAGCACAGCACATTGTAATTTAATATTTTTGCTGTTATTTTGCAAAGTACTTTGATCCCAATAGATTGTTTTACCCATATTTTTTTCTTCTTTTGCAATCTCCTTTTCCTAAATAGCATATTCCCCTTGACAATTATATTTCAACTTGTATTTACATTAACTGTTCTTCTACTTTGTAGTTCCTGATTGTAGAATGCATTACTTGAATTTTATTTTGCTGATTTTTCTAATTGTTCTTTACAAATCGTAATGAACTAGAAAGTGTTATTTAATGCTAAAGATATTTCCTATCTTAGCCTTTTCTCTTTCATTATCCTACGCTGACAATTCTTCTGTGAAGGTCAAATTTGATCAGTTATTTCTACTGGTTTGCTAAGTTGTTTTCTGGCTCAAGATAGAATCTTATTAATCTTATTCTTGCATCTTTTTTTGTGGCAAATTACCTTACTTAGGTAATTGGTAAGGTAAAAATTAACTTATCTAAGTAAGCTTTGTCTTCAATAAATGTTTTGAAATTATTGACGAAGGGACAAGCAAGTTTAAAATATTGATTGATTGGATATCCCGGTGGTGCAGCATCTTAGCTTTGAACTTGGCCAGTTACAGACATCCAAAAAAAAAAAAAGAAGTGATCTTTCCACAGATATGTCCTACCAGCAGACAAAATTTTGTGGCATTTTATTAAGTGAATCATAAAGTCACTAAAAAAAATATAAAAACAGTTCCTTAGGGACCTGTACAATGTCATCAAATGTATGGGACTTTGCCAGTCCTCTGAAGATAGGTCCTGATGCCTGACAGTTCATAATGAAGTTATCAAGAGAAATGACAACACTGACTGCTTGCAAGGAAAGCTCATTACATTAGCTTTACTTTGAATTTCTTAAGCCATTTCCACAACCCAGTCACTGAACAAAGATAACTTATCTCTATCTTTCTCCAGCTAATGTGGGACAGATTTCAAATGCTTTCTTTGTTCAAACTTCTTGCTTACAATTTTGAGTGATACACTAGCTTTAATTAAAAGATTAAGACATTTGTTTCTTGTTTGTCTTCTGCTTTTTTTTTTTTCCCCCAAAGGATTTTATCTTTCTATATAAGTTATCTTTATTTCAATTCTCATGGCTCCAATCTTCATGTCCATTTATCCATGGCTCCATAGATGTCTAGCAGTGGGGCTGTGTTGGAGTGTTCATCCAGGATACTTCCCATCTGTCTGGACTGGGCACCTGATCAGAGTGCAGTGCAGATCCTCCTTTGACTTATATTCTTCAGTCACTATCTTTTAATGCCATCAGCATTTTTTTAAGGTTCTCTAGTATCTTTTGAATGAATATTACCTATTCTGGAGAGTTACTACTCTTAATTCAGTATTATGTTTTATCATCTCCTTTTTTTTCTGCCATTTTTTTTTGGTTCTCAGAGAAAATAAAACAGATTGTATCATGAAATCAGGTACATTGACATCTCTTCCTTGATTCCTCCCTGTAATCATTGTATGTAGGTTCTGTTCAGAGGTTCCTGTTCCTCTTATGTTCAGCTGTTTCTGTCTTTCAGTCTATTTATACATGAGCACGTTTGTTCNTTTTTTTTTTTTTTTTTTTTTTTTTTTTTTTTTTTTTTTTAATTCTCCGTATGTCCATTTAATAGTTTCTATAGTTTCTATAATAGTTTCTAATCATTCTATTATTAACTGTTTGCTGTCATCTTTTGCTGGCAAGTTTTCCAAAGCACTTGTGTGTCTAATTTCACAGTGATTGAGTGCAGCTAGCACAGCAGCTCCACAGAGCATTAAGATCAGGTGCTACATTGAAAAGACTGGAGCTCTCGGAACCGATCATGTCCTCCAGGGCTGCAACCCCACTGCAACCTGCTGGGGACGGTGCCCTGAGCACTGTAACCTGTTTGAATGTAGTCCACATGAGACAGAGCAAGGAGGTCTTCCCAAGGCTTCCTGCAGAGCTGGGCAGGGAGAGCATCCTTCAGGCATCTTCCACTTTTTTTCTGCAGAGCTCCAGTCAAGACATCTCACCTGTATGTTTTTTCCCAGTCCAATCTCCCAAATACACTGTCAACACTCTTTTCAAATACAGTGTTATTTAAAAATGATAAAAAGAATTGATCTAATGAAACAGAAATTTAATCTTATATATACTCATCCAACGTAGCCCAAATACTTATATTTCTGGTCATCAGCTTTCACACTTCAAAAAGTGCTCGGTGATAAGAACTAAATTTGCTAATTAAAGCGTAATTTAGCAAGCTGTTTTTGAAGCCGTCTTTTTCTCACCTTTTGTTCCCTAAAACTAACCCTCAAGATTGTTTAATGTATTCATATTTAAATTTACATTAACAGATTCTAAACTCAAATATGCTAAATATATTCAATGAAATATGATTTTTCAAGGCACGACAACAATGCTTAGTTTTATCATAATGCTGTCTATTATACAGTGCAAGAAAGCTCTTCAGACGTTAAGCCACACTCACTTCAGAACACTTTAAAGCCTAGGGTTGGTTAAGTTATCACAATATATTCTTTAATAGTAAAGAAAAATGAACTAAAATAATTCACAGGATAATGTGAAAGCATGATGTTGGATGTGTTGAAAATGTACAGAATGGAATATAAGTCTCCACTGTGTAGCAATATTTACTGATTTATTTTCAGAGGTATCACCCTCAAGGAAATGATTAGCAATGCTAAGTCATCCATCAGTTCTGCTGAGCAGTTCTAATGACATCATAAACCATAACAAGACAAGGTAAGTATTATTTAATCATTCTAATATACAGAGATAAAATTCCATAGTTAAGGGGATGGGGCAAGAGGTGAAGGTGGATGTGGTGAGGGCACAAGAGTACAACATCTATTTCCATTCTCTCTGGAGTAAGCAGAATGAAATTGGCTCATCCAAAATATTTCAAGGTAGTTCCCTGGTCGATCTTACCACCGATTATAAAGAAGCCGAGTGAAAAGTCTGAAATTTTTTTGCCCAGTTTTGTAATAAAAGCCCTGATTGTCCTCACTTACCATGCTCAGTTTGCAGAAAAGTTTTGGAACTTCTAGAATTAGGAATTAGATTCAATGCAAGGTCTTCTCCAAGTACGCACAAAATGTGCTTCAGACCCTGATGGAGAATACGTACCCATGGATCAGTGATGGGACTTTTGAATAGCTTTGTCTCATGTGTGTTTTTGGCTGTCAGACTAAATCTGGTGTGACATTAGATTACTAAACTACAAATTGAATAGATGTAAGGACCTCAGAAGCAACAGTTTCAAGCTACCGATCTGTTTCTATTGAGCCAAATTACTTGCTAATAAGCCTAGGGAGATTCTCTGGTAGCCTAGAGCTGTCATATAGTCTTGTATCTCTTATTCCATTAAATTTTCTGCCAAGAATTTTCCTTTAAAGCCAATTTTTTTATGGAGCATTATTTGCCTCTGCTTTGGCAATTCTCACCTGACATTTTAGAGACTCATGCCATGCAGAATGGCTGCCTGCCATCTGTTTGCAGTGAGAGAGACAGAATTTAATAATTCATGGGATGGATGACAAATGCTGTTTGACATTTTTCCCCTTGGTTGCGGTATACTTATGGAAAGAGTTTAGGACCATAGAAATGTTTCTATCGTTCAGTGGATAGGAAAGTTTCACTTGCATGTTTCACTCCAATAGCAATAAAAACAACCTGTTGTTGGAATTGCAGCCTTTCTACACTTTTTTTTTTCTTTATTATTAGAGCATCAGAAGACAAATTATTTCTAAAGCAGTGAGCTTTTTCAACTCGTAATCACATGCAGTCAGACTTTTTATCATTGAAAAAGGGAGGCCTACTGACAGGCCATGGTTATGATTAAATATGCTAAGATTCAACAACATGAGAAGTATATTTTTATAAGCCATAAAGAAAAGGAATCAAATTATTTTACTGTAGCATTAGAGTTGACAATAACAGAAAGAAAAATGAATTCCAGCAAAAACACCATTTCTCATTTTCAAGCCTGTAACAATGAAAATATATCAGCTTTAGTAATACTTCAGATCTCCATGCATATTTCCTCTTCAAGTTACTGTCAAATAATTATGAAAATTTGTAAGATATGATATTGCAAAGGCAACATACAGGGTCCCTTAGTTAAAATGAACTACATGACACAGTGGACCACATCCTATTTTTGCCCAACTTGTTCTGAAAAAATATCCAGTTATCATTAAAATCCACCTTTAAAAATGTCTGTCTTCAAAAGCACTTCACTGAGTGTTCTGGGGATCGGAGCTTCTTCCCAAAGAAACTGGCAAACTTGCTTCAAAATGATGAATTGTTCCAAGTTTTGACTTTTGATTCAGTTCAGAAGTCCTTTGCCTCTCTAGTGAGAAGAAATTATTTTCATACTCATCAGTATGAAATAATAAATGCTTGATATGTCCTTTTTCTTAAATAAACAATCTATTTTTCTTCTTGAAATGTATATTGATATATTGTAAAAAAATTAGAGAAGAAAAGACAAAGGTGACATAAGCCAAATCATATTTTTATCATGAAGCAAGCTATCACGTCGTAAGTATATCATATATTTAGTTAATGATTGAATGTAGAGAAGACAAAAGTAACTAACAAATATCATTTAAAAATACAAAAAAAAATGGGACAATAAAAATAAGGATAGTAGATAAACTAATTTTCAAAATAAAGGAATTATCAACATGGACCAGTAGGAAAAAGGTTTGAAAGCTATCAAAAGTTTAAAAGCTATCAAAGCCAGCTGAAGGGAACAGAAACAAAAATGAACAGAAACAATAAATTGGCAGAGGAATTCAGGTGTCTAAACACCTTTTGTATAATAATTAGGTAGGATTTTGAACTGCTTGAAGAAATGCTTGTTACTAACTGACAACTAGCATAAACTTGCACTGTCATTTTAACTATTAGCAATTAGCAATTATTAGCCTATTAGCAATTTCTTTACAAAGATCTGGATAATATCACACTTTTTAAATGTTTTATTTCATATTCTTCTTATGGGATAAAATATTGGCAACTCATTTTTTTTTAGATCACTATAAATTTAGACCTGTATATTATTTTTGTCTTCTTGACTAATAAACATGCTTAGTTAAACTATATCATCATAAAAACTTTCAATTAATTAAAATTTTATTTATTTTTATTTAAATTAAGTAAAAGTATTTTAATTAATATGTTTTATTGGATATCTGTTTCCTCATACTGAAAAACATACCAAAGTGGAGTTTTACAGCTACTGTCCCATTTCTAACTTTAATTAATTTAAGAAAGATATTGATAGGTAAGAAAGATATTGAGTTAAATAGATTGATAGATCATACATATCAACCTAGTACACTTTAATATCCATTTATTTGTTTGGGATGAGATTACTTTAGGCAGCATGTTTTGCTGTGAGACTTGGGTGGCTTTAATTCCATTGACAATGTCAGGTAGTACTAGAGACTGTTGTCATATAGGTAGTACTAGAGACTGTTGTCATATACAGCATTTATAAGCACAGATGAAGTTCAGTAATATTATCTGAGCTCAAGCGCATAGACGAGTGCCTTGGCTGAAGGAAGCATCATGAATTGGCAGCTCCCTTCAACTAAACTAGTAATTGTAATTACTTATCTCTAGGGAGAAATCTTTGAGGCACTTCTGTTGAGGCATTTACAGTTAAGCTCAAAATACTTGGGAAATAATTGTGGAAAAAAAAAAAAAGAAGAAAAAAAAAAGAATGTTGACAATGTATGTGGCTTTTTAAAGTACTGAAATTATTACCTGAAAAACCCATTGAGCTAAGGAGAAAAAAAAATCTATAAGGCTATTTTTGATCTTAGAAGACATATTCTGGAGAGTTAATAAGGAAAAAGATTTCTGAAACAACCTACCATTCTGATATAGCTCTTCTGGCTATTCTTAGATTTTCTGAAATAGCTTAGTATTTCAGATGTGGAAATAACTGGCTGTATAATTCTAAGTTTGGGAAAACTTGGAAGTAAACTCCTTAGCTGTTTCGATTTAAAATATAAAATACGATTCTCATTTTCAGGTAATACTTTTTTATTATTTATTTTACATATAAATTTCTATGAACATTACCATCATATCTACAAAATATTTTTATTTTAAAATATTTTAGGATTTCCCTAAATTTCTGTTTTTGTTATCCATAGTCACTATGTCAATTGAAACAATAATCTTCTATTGCTTTCAGTTTCACTTCTATAGAATGCTCTTGGCCGTCTTATTTAAATCACTTTACCAAATTTACAGTACTTATGACTATATAATCTATACTCACAATTGCTCAGAATGTTATAGACAGCATGATTGTGCATATCTGTAGAGGATGTAGTTAGTGCAAAATTCACTCTTGTTTATGTACAACCATAAGCTGAAATACCTAGTAGCGCCCAGAAGGGCATATATTATCTGGTTCTTCCACATATCATCTTCCATCTGTAAAATGCTAAGATTACCATAAGTCTATTGTCTTTAGTACAGTTTCAGAAAAAACGGGATCTCCCTTTTTCAGAAAAAAAAAAAAAAAAAA
>VZSV01000040.1:3142379-3163359 GCA_013398735.1 Nothocercus julius
ACTATAATACAGTACACAAGGGAGGAGGGTGAGGACGGGGAGCGGGGATTAAAATAAACTTTTTGAAGATTGTGTGCTCATATATAACAAAGAGCTTCTGACATAAACAGAATGATATTTTGGGCTGTATAGACCATCATAGACCTTATAGCCCAGTCAGTAGGATTATTATCTTTGGCCAAAAATAAATAAAAAAACCAGGAATCATTGCAACAACTGTTTAAAAAGCGTTATTTACAGGCTATTTAAACATCCCATTGTTTTAATTAATCTTTGTCCAACATTGGTTTGAAATAAGTGAGTGACCCAGCAATGCCAGATGCTTACATCCTTCCCAAAGGTATGGGGTAGGCCTTGGGGACCCTGAGTATGTGCCTGATGGGGAACTGCTCTTTCCTGTTCTGCTGTGTCTGTGGTGAGCATGGGACCACCATCACTACCGTCAATAAAAGGGCTGCAAGCACAGCTTCCATTTCACCTGTGACTGTGTAGATGGGTGCACCTCACAGTTCTTCGGGTAGTAGAAGCAAGAGTTGATGGCCTTGGCGCAAGGTTCATCTGCCTCTGTTGCCTTCCTGTCAGCACTGGCTGAGGAGATGAAGCAACTGCTTGCTCTGCCCTGTGCTGGCTCTCCTGTCTTTGCATGGCACAGCTACATGTACACTTCTGGAGGACAGTGTGAAGACAAGTTTTGAATGGTATTATTATATTATGTTTATTATGGCACATTGGTCTTGATGTACCAATTTTGGGACACAGAAGGGCTTCCTCATGCAATATAGAGAAAGCTCACCTGGCTTGGGCTCAATTTTTTTCCTCTTAGCAAATGTTCGAGCTTCAACTCAAAAATTCCAATGAAACAAGACAAAAAATAACATAGGAGATGATGTGCAATAGGTTATTTGTGTAAGCAGAAAACTGGGGAAACTGAGTGTCTGAAACACCTACACAGGATGCTTTCAGAAAACATGAGCCTGAAAATAAAGAATTTGAAGCATGCAGGCTGAAGCTGTGCAGTGCCTTGTACAGAGATAACTACATTCTTCTCTCTGTTCCAGAGTTCAATCTCAGTCTGGGATGAGATGTGATGGGAAATTGACAGTGTTAGATGCCTGGTTCTCCTCAGGAATTTCTTCACTGGCAAAGCAGTGTGTTGAATTTTCAGCACCAGGGCAAAAACAGGTTATTCATCCAAGCTGTATGTCAGCAGTGTATGGACAGGGTTGGCCCAGGGCAAGAAGTGACAGCTTGGGTAGCCAGGGGCTTTGGTATCTGCCTCTATCCTTACCATTACTGGTGTCATAGCACCAATGGTGGTACCACAGTGGCAGACTGTGTCACCCAATGGTGGTGGGAGGCCCTCCAGGACACTTTTCATATAACCTATGCATTGTATTTGACAGGAGCAAGGGGAGTGTCAGCCTTTAAAACTCTATGGGACTTGGTGAAGTTATATCTATAATAAGATCAAAGATTATGTTATTTCTCTAATTTCCAGCACTAAAAAACACAGAATATTGACTTTACAGTGTATGATGGGTTAAATAAAGCTAGACAGTGAAAATGATAAACTATTTCACACAGTAAGTGGCCCAGTCTTTGAAAAGACAGTATTTTGCAACTGAGCTCTTGCAGAACACATCAAGTGGCAGTGTAATAACACATTGTAAATCATAGTTTGTTCACTGCAGCATTTTGGAGGAGTTAATAACAGACAATGAGTCACAATTCCTTAATAGCTCCTTAATTTTGACAATTCACTATGCTGTTCAAATGTGTGTGTGTGTATATATATATATATATATATATATAATTTTTTTTTTCTGTAACCATATTACATAGGTAGACATCATCCTGTCCTATTCTGTGCTGCAAATTACAATGCACTTAAAGTATCCATTNTCTGGAAAGAACAGTTCAAATAGGCAGTAGGTTTGTAATAAGATTTGGAGATGTCAAGTTAGCTAGGAGCTTTGCTATTATAGAAAGAAATTTCACAGTGATACATACATGTAAGCCTTTTTGAATCACAGAATTTTGCTATATCTAAGTGGATAAAGACATCACTCATAAAGACATTATCTCATAGCTAATAAAATTCATCATTTGCAGTGCATATAATACCATCTAAATTAGTTTAGGAGCATCTAAAGGAGCATCTAGTCTGAGGAAAGACTATGTGATTCGGGTCTGTTTAGCCTAGAGAAGAGAAGATTGAGAAGGGATCTTATCAACATGTACCAATACCTAAGCGGAGCATGTAAAGAAGATGGGGCCAAACTCCTCTCAGTGGTGGACAGCAATAGGACAAGGAGTAATGGGTAAAAGTTGAAACATAGGAAGTTTCATCTCCATAAGAAGAAGAATTTATTTACTGTTAGGGTGATAGAACTCTTCAACAGGGTGCCCAAAGAGGTTTTGGAGTCTCCTCCTCTGGAGATCTGCAAAACCCACCTGGATGCCACCCTGTGCAACATGCTGTAGGTGTCGCTTCTTGAGCAGGTTGAGCAGGGGAGTTGGACTAGGTCATCTCTAGAGGTCCCTCCCAACTTCAACCATTCTGTGATTCTGTGATATGCCCTAATAACCACACCAATGTCATATATCAAAATCAGAGCTAAGGATCATTCATAAATGAGAAACAGATAATATTTCTACCAAAGAAACCTTTCAGTAAATTTAGGGAAAAAAAAAAAAAAAAAATGAAAAGCTTTAAAGAGTGACTAAGTTATTCAACAACTATATTCTTTCTGATTTCATGGATAGTTTGCAAAGTTTTCAGAGTTGTCTTGATCATTTGGAAGCACTGATTTTCTTCACAGCATCAAAATCAATTTCTATATTGCTCACAGACTAACTGATTGCTACTTTTGATGTACAGCATGTGCAGGTTTAACATTGCAATTATCCGCCCTAAAAGATAAAGGTGCCAGGGACTGGTCCTCAAGAACCCTCACAATATACAGCGTTTGGCCTGAAGTAGCCTTTTAGCCCAATAGTGAGAAATTATAATGAAAATAGCAAAAGGTTTTGGTCTTGATAACATTTCTATACTTAATCGTGAAGAGAAATGACCAGTATGATTCTGCTGTATAATTCTCAGTACTTTACAAGCCGATATTTCTGCAGTAGGCTAGTCAGTACTAATGTAGCTCTATATAACTGAAGACTTCAAAAGAACATAAAAAGTACATACCAAACACATCCATACTATAAACAGTACTAAAGGTACACTTTGCCTACATACAACCATATATACTTTAATACATAAATAAGAAAAATTGAAATGAATTGGAGAAGATAGCTTCACCATAATGGTGAAATTGAGGGTACACCCTAATTTTATACAAAATAAACACTAATGCAAACAAATAAATCAACAATGGAGAGGGTTGTTGTTACTTAAACCTACTCCAGGGAGCATTAGAACTGACTTCTGTCAGTCAAAAGGTGGTTTTTACTAAACGGTCTCCTTCAGGAGAGGTAAAGACATAATAATCCTGTGACCTGCATCAGCTTAGATTGGGTCACACATTTCTGATAGGAATACACCAATGCTAAGTTAATGAAATCTACATAATTCACACACATTTACATAAAATATATAACTTTTAATCTAAAATTTCTCATTTCACCTGCATCAGAATATAAGATGAGAATATTGTAGGTAGATAAAAGGCTGCACAATGGAAAGTAATAAATTTAGATAGTTCAAACCACCTACCTGATAAAGTAAAATATAATGTAATGCCACATTTGTTATTAGTATAAATACATTTCTATTTTATGCAAAAAATGATTTTGAAGAAATAAAATAAATATAGTAAGATAATAATGTTTAATTTCAGAATATTTTACAGATGTGAATAATACTTTTCACCTATATAAAATCAGGGTGCAGCTGATAATTAGAGGGACAGTACTGTACTACTCATTTTGCATCATTCAGGCTGATTCTTCTGTTCCCTCTTCCCCTGTTCTTTTGCTGTGTTCAGAAAATTACAAATTTATAGTCAGTGTGTATGAACAATGAGAGAGCACTGATTACTCTAGTTATGCTCATAACATTACAACTGATCAACAAGAACAACAAAAAAAAAAGAAAAAAAAAACCTTCTAGACTTCTAAAGACAGAGGAATAACCCCCTTCCTTTTCTTACAAGATGTAAAATTCTTATATTAACTTTCGTTAGTTTTGTAGGAGCAATAGTCATTTGATGGAGACTAATATTTGACATATAGGCTTTCATAAGTTTTCACATTATTTTGTATTTACATAGTGCAATGGATATGCAAAGTTCTCTAACCTTTGGATATTTTCATTACACATATGACAGTGCAATAGATCATAACATAATGCTTCTCAGTGGCCTTTCATTCATATTTAGCTTATGTCTACGTTGCCTCACAAATCCCATTTCTGAGAACCAAAATGAAGGACATTCATTTGAAAGATCTATATATCACTACTCTAAAAAGCACACTAGACATAATTGGATGGCTACATTGCATTTTGTGTCACATAAAGCTTATATATTGCTAAGTAGTTGATTTCTCAGGGAGACAAGGTATTTATTTTCACTTGCACCCAACAGCTAGGATTTCTCTCTTGATGAAGATTTCTCAAAACATTAAAAAAAAAAAAAATCATTTATAGTAGGGAAAAAATAGAATGGATTGGATTAGGTCTAAACTACAGAATATTTTCCTAGGCAGCTCATCCTATTGAAATTGTAGCTTGAATGGGTAGGTTGTTTACTAAGTCTGAAATGTTTTTCAGTTTCTTTCACATCGCTATCAGGTTGTGTCATAATTTACCTCTTCTTGACACCTAACTCTATAATTTAATTTTTAATAAAAGTAAAAATTGTCAAGTACTTTATCACAAATTGAACAACCCTTTCTATCCTAATGAAGAAACAATAGCACCTTTTATTGTTTTTTTTTTCCTCTACTGCAGTTTGATTTCACTGCCTGTTTGTATTAATTTGGCACTAGTTACAGACCACAAGCACTGACATTTCAAGCAGAAGAGCTTAAATATCATCTGCTTGGAGTTTAGAATTTTGTCTTCCAGAAGTTTCCAACACTTGACATTTTTCTCCTAGATTTCAATTGCTTTTTGAAGCAATAAGCATAAAACAGATTTTAATCTGCATATCACTGAATGCTAAAGTATTATCATCTTATTTCAAGAAATACAAATAGAATTGCACTGTTAAAAACCTTGCCAAGTTACACATATATAAATTCCTTGAACTGAAAAAAAAAAGAAACTTAGCATTAAATAATAAAACCATCAATAGAGTACATCTATCCTCTCCAGTTTATACTGATTATAAAGAACCATTTGGGAATCTGATGCTGACAAGCTGAATATCCAATGTCTTTTTTTTTCAGTTTAATAATTCAGTAACATAGATGAAAAATTTTAGAAGCTATCAGAAATGGTTGTAGATAAAGCCTGATAATTTCTATGAGTTTGGTGCAGATTACATAGTGTTTACCACTGTTCAGAGATACTATCTTCTCCTTCCACAGACTCTTCATCCCATTGGAAAAAATAAGTGTGTGAAAGATGCTTACCAGCCACTCATAATCTCACATGGGATGGTTGAGACTGTTTACACATGTTCTACTGTGGTAGTGACCATCCCTCTGGAGGGGTTGCTTCTCCTATAGAATCACAGAATGGTTGAGGTTGGAAGGGACCTCTAGAGATCATCTAGTCCAATCCGCCCGGGTTAAGCAGGGACACGTAAAGCATATGTCAGAGGGTGGCATCTAGGTGAGTTTTGAAGATCTCCAGAGAAGGAGACTCCACAACCCCTCTGGGCAGCCTGTTCCAGTGCTCTGTCACCCTCACATCAAAGAAGTTCTTCCTCACATGGAGGTGGAACTTCCTGTGTTTCAACTTGCACCCATTACCCCTTGTCCTGTCACTGGCCAGCACCGAGAAGAGTTTGGTCCCTTTCTCCCTACATTGACCCCTAAGGTACTCAGGGTACTTAGGGATGAATAGATGCTCCAGTTCCTTAATCATCTTTGTGGCCCTACTTTGGACCCTCTATAGAAGCTCTAGAAACCGGGGAGCCTAGAACTGCACACAAAACTCCAGGTGCAGCCTCACCAGAGCTGAGCAGAGGGGCAGGATCACCTCCCTCCACCTGCTGGCAACACTCCTAATGCTGGTCAGGACCCCATTGGCCACCTTGGCCACGAGGGCACACTGCTGCCTCATGGTTAACTTGTTGTCAGCCAGGACTCCCAAATCCCTCTGTCCAGAGCTGCTTTCCAGCAGGTCAACCCCTAATCTGTACTGGTGTTGGGGCTTATTCCACCCCAGGTGCAGGACCCTGCACTTGTCCCTCTTGAACCTCATGAGGTTCCTCCCTGCCCAGCTCTCCTGGGCAGCAGGTCCCTCTGAATCGCAGCACAGTCCTCTGGGGTGTCGCCCACACCACCCAGTTTGGTAAACTTGCTGAGGGTGCAATCTGTCCCCTCATCCAAGTCAATGATGAGTAAGTTGAATGGCACTGGGCCCAATACTGACCCCTGGGTGACACCACTGGCCACAGGCCTCCAGCTAGACTTGGCCCCATTTATCACCACCCTGTGAGCTCCGCCATCCAGCCAGTTCTTGATCTTCACTGTCCAGACATCTAACCCACAGTTCCTGAGCTTCCCCATGAGGGTGTTATGGGAGACTGTGTCAAAAGCCTTGCTGAAGTCAACATGGACAACACCTATGACTCTCCCATCATCCATCCAGCAAGTCATCCCATCAGATTGGTGAAACACAACTTCCTCTTGGTGAATCCATGCTGACTACTTCTGATCATCTACTTTTCCTTTGCATACCTAGTAATAGTCTCCAGGATGAGCTGCTCCTTCACCTTTCTAGGGATGGATGTGAGGCTCACTGGCCTGTAGTTTCCCGTCTGCTCCCTCTTGCCTTTTTTGAAGACTGGGGAGACACTGGCTTTCTTCCAGTCCTCAGGCACCTCCCCCACCTTCCATGACCTCTCGAAGATGACCAAGAGCGGCTGAGCAATAACCCCCACCAAAATCCCCCTCCCCATCCTTGTTATTTTGGCCATCCTGAAAATCTCGACTACTCGGTCTAGGCATTTGCTCCTGCATCACTTGCTCACCTCTCTCAGTCAAAACGAGTTGTGTTAGTAATGTTCTTCCACTTAAGCTGTTAAGGATAACCTGGTTTCATTTGACAGATCTAGGTTCAGAATCATTTAAATGCTTGTCTTCTGAGTTAGCAAAAAAAAAAAAAAAAGTTACCATATTTACTTAAGATAGAGAGGAGCTAGAGTAGATAGGCTGAGCTGGTAACTTCAGCCACATACGGGTGCAGCCAAAGAAAGTAAATGTCATCTATGGTTTATATGGTTTATAGGCAGATGCACTAAAACATTATGGAGGTTTTGCAAAGTATTCAGCATTGACTTAACTTTACTCTATTAGAAGTAAATTTCAGTCTCACAATCAACTCAAGGAATCCGAGTTCAGCTTTTGGAGCTAGTTTAGAACTGAAAACTGAATTTTGTAAATCTCATCCCTAATGTTTAACAAAATAACCTGCAGTTCTCGTGGATATATGACTTTACAGGTCAAGTAAATTTTCTTTACTACTGCCAGCAGAAGAAATTTGATTAAACTGAGAAAATTTGAATAAAATACATTTAAATGAAAGCAAATAAAGATGCCTTAGAAATTGTAGGTACTGAGAAGATGCCAGAACAGTTGAAGGGCAGTCATGAATGCCTATAGATGCAGAGCTGTAGGGCTGATCATTTCTGAAGGAAGTTTCACAGCTGGCACTATCATTTCAAAGAGAGTTTATAATAAATTAAAAAAAAAAAAAAAAACACCTTTTTTTGTCATAATCCCAAATATTATTGTCATTGAATGTAATAATAAGAACTAATTACTAGAAGACGTCAGCCTTGCAGGCTGATCTTTAGGGGACATTACATCTTCTAATTATAGGCTTTACTAGAACTGTGTTATTTAATCTCTTTGGCCTCGGGATCAATGAAGAGACAAGGGTTATGCCAAAGAGCCATTCAGCCTAACTGAAACTTGAATTCCATTTTGGGATGTATCTCTCTCTTCATCGACACTGTGAATGCCAAAATATGTCTCTCAGATATGGATTTGAAGTTAGTCAAAATCTGATCAGTGAGTAGGTTCACCTTTTCCCTCCTTTTCTCCATCTTACCATGATTTCAGCTGTCCTGATGGGACGCTTGATTTGAAAATACAATGCCTTCTTCCATCATTGTGTGAGACTGGATTTTCTTTTGAAAACCCAGAAGATTTAGAACAAACATGGTCCTGGATCTTGCCTGATTGAATACATGGCCAGCGGTCCTGTCCAACCAAAGCACTCAGAGGTACACAATTTCCACTGTTAATAGTTTATGAGCCAGTCTATGAACTATTCCTGTTTAAACTTCCAACTTAGCTGTGTCTATTATCTTATTAATCTGATTTTTAGAGTCTTCTAAGTAGGCAGATAAATCCCTGTAATATGTAACTGTGTGTTCATAGTGTCCATTCTGCTGGAACATGTACAGAGACCAACAGGTAAAGAACTATGTGTATATGGGTGTGTTTAAAATAAATAATAAAAAAAAAAGTTTGTTGAAAATAAAATGATTTGAGAATAATATAAACACACACATACACATCTATGTGTGTGAATGTAAATATAAATGTATAGATACGTCTGTGGACAAATAAGATTCCAAGAAGCAAAAATGTTTTCATCATATCTTTTCTAGTAGCCATGACAATGTGTATCACAAGTTGACACCTCTACTTTGTCAAAGTCAGCAGAGATGACATCATAGGAATATCCATGACTTTCAAGCACTTTTAACTAGCAGGTATTAAGCTACTCAGAGATACTGAGTGCAGATAAGAATGAAATAAATATTAATTTGGAGACAAATATAGTCCAAAATTTTCTGCTCAGTGTTATTAAAAAAAAAAAAAAAAAGGCAATTAAAACATATCTAAACGGAATATTTTTAATTTTTTTTTTTTAATTTTCATTTTGAATTTTCATGTGCTGTCACAGGTAATCAAGACAACTAAGCATATGTAAGTTCTCAACCTGACATGTCCAGTCATCCCTACATATAAATTTTTAGCATAAAAATTTTTTAGCATTAAGTAAGAAAAAGTTTCCTAATTTCTACAAGTCAAGAAGCTAGCAATACTTGACACTAAAAACCTTAAGACTAGAAACTTGACCATATGCAAAATTTCTAATGCATCTTAAAAACAAGAAATTGATAAACATTTTTACTAGGTTGTTTTAAGGAGTATAAAATCTGCATTCTAACTTTTAGCAAGATGAAGGGAAAGGAAATTATTTGTGCAACAGTAGCTACACTGAAAAATTGTACTAAAAAAGTCATTTTCAACATGCCCTGAAGAATACACAATTTAAGATGTATCTAGGTTCAGTGTGAAGTAAAGAAAAATAGTGTGATACATTTACAGTTGGAACTTTTCATAGAGTTGGTGGGAAATTTTCTTATTGATAAAAATGTATAGTATATTCAGGATTATCTTCAATTAATATTACCATTCTTATGATAAGGTTTTTATTGCACTCACTAAAAGCACTATCAGGTATATACATATATGCTATAAATTATTAAGTTTTAAATGGGAAAAAAACTTACATTAGAGAAAAATTATCCTACATAATCATTTAACATTTTCATTTCATTTTTCTGTCAGTTATTCTTTTGTTCTCTTTCCATTCCACAAAAGAACTTTGCTATATTATGCTTATAATTAACTCTCAGCACTTAGAGAAGTGAATTTTCTGTATATATGATAAAACATTTATTACATTTTTGGAATTAAATAATAATTTAGCAATTCATTCCACCTCTCAATGTGAACAATATTTATTCAGAAATTAAACCATGAGAAAGTCCAAAAGAAAGAGGTGTGGTAACATTAGGAGGCATGAAAAGTGATAAAGCCTCTCAGTTTTTATTAAAACAAATATTCTTTGCATGAAATTATGATTAAATTAGATAGTATACATGTACTTTGTTTTAAATCTACACTATTGTCACTTTCACTGACCCTTGTAGCTTATTGTGTTTACTTTATATAAGGTATGTGTAAAATACTCTGTAAATAGAGTCATAAATTCTGCTTGGTTATGTGCAATCTGCTTAATGAGTATTTACAGCATTTGTGCTAAAAATATGTGCATTTCAGTAAATCTAGGATTTGCAGCTTTTTCAACAAAGTTACTTGTGATTTTATTAATTACTATAAAAACCTGCGCGATTCACATTACTGTAAAACTAGACAACAGCTGCAATGATATAATCAGATACAATTAAAAATTCAATTGCCTTCTTGATTACTAAATGAAATATAGTGGCATCCTCTAGATGGTGCTCATTAAATTCAGCACTAGCGTACAGTGAAATTATATTTAGTAAATATGTTGCGCTTAATGCCCGTAAAGTATATATATTCATATATGTATATATATATAGAGAGAGAGAGAAAGCTAATTATTCTGAGTTTTTTATTCAATTTGGAGTTTTCTAATAAACTGTTTTCCATGTCTTTTACAGAGATATTTTTCATACAGGTAAATGCTATATTCTTTTCAAATGAGAAAAATGCATGGAGTCATAAAAATCTGGATGTATCATCCATACTTGCTGAAGAAGCATAATAAATTGTAATTAATAATAAATAAGTGGCATTTCAGTAACTGAATCCTATCAGGCATCTCAGATTAAATGCTTGTTACCTGACTCTCATACAGGCACTAATATGGACATGCACATGCTCAAGTATACGCACACATACACATGCACACACACACACACATACACAAACAAATCATATATTTGTATTTTTCTTCCAGAATCATTGCCATTTTATTTTCATTGTTCTTTTTCATTACTTTTAAGCTTGAAAGTCCTCCCATTCACCTGACTATACTGGACATAGAACTTCTTAAAGTATTTTGTGGAGAATTAGAACTTAAGCAAAATAATAAATAAACTGAAAACACAATAACTAAAAGTACTAATAAAAATATTTTAATGTTGCAGAACATAAGAATATAGTCATCAATTTTGAAATTTATTTCATAGAAATTCAGAGAGGTGTTGTACAATGAGGCAGATCATGGCCTAGATTTCTTTTCTCTACAATTTCTCTTCTTCTGTAATTGAAATATTTTAATGGAGCTAACTAAGCTATAAATCTTTGCAATACTTCTAAGAAGTGTCTTTCATGTCATTATGCTTTTTTGAAGCAACTCAGAACAACTCCTACTTCAGGCCTCATGAGTTCAGTTATATTTTGACCTCAAGAGAAGTTAAAACAAGGCAGAATGTTTGAGAACATTCTTCTGCCATAGCCAATGTATTTATAGATCAGATTTCTGAAATTTGATTTTAGTGAAATCAGTCACTGCTAGGACTGAATTACAAGACTTAGGAGGTAAAGGCATACCCATTTACCACCTGAAAACAGAATTCTCTGCAATTAAACCCATAACAGGCTCATAGTCTCTACTCATTTATCACAGAAATTCACAGGTAGTGCGCATGGAGCAGTGGACTGAACCATGAGGTTAACGACAGAGTATGAAACTGCCCATTAGCTGTAAAATATGGAAATAAATTAAAAATTACATTTTCTGAAATTTCAGATTTCAGATATATTTACCTACATATATATATGGAGATATATAGATATATGCATATTAGCCTTAATTAAGAAAATCCATTTCAGTACTCTCTAATAAGATGGACTGCTGTAAATATATTCCAGAATCATCCTAATATTTTATTACATCCGTATTAAGCAAAGCAATTTGCTCACTGAAAAGCAAGTGCTTCTTACAGAAGCCAGCTTTTTTATATTCAGTAAATTTCTAGCTATACTTTCATATAACAAAGAAATCAATACTCACTAAAAATCAAAGTAAGCACATACAGCCTGCAGGATAATACCTCTAAGAGCCCCAAGGAAAGAACATGATGAAAGAACTATCTCTAGTATGCGTAGAGAAAGAAAATCTAATCAATAATACACCATAGACTAGCAAAGGTGAGTTAATGTCATAGAATGAAGAAAAAACAGAGTAGCACAAAGATCATGTATTTCAGACCAAACAAATATTGTAGATTAAAGATCTAAAATAATAACTAGTAATCATCTTACCCATCAGTCTGTGGATTTATGTGATCTATATGAGCTAATGAAACCAAGGAGAAAATCTTGCTGATATTTTAAGGAAATCTTAAGGGAAAAAAACACAAAATATTATATGGATAACTAGTACTTAAAATAGATACTTGTTTAATAAATATTTCTAGGAAAATACTTATGCTGTATAGAGCACAAACCCTGGCACAATACTGCATGTTTTTTGGTCAGGCTTTGTTATTATTCTTTTTGCATGTTTGACCATTCTGAGAGAGTGCAGACCATCAGGCAGGCAGGAAGTATTTATCATCATGGTCCTCATAGCCAGTGC
This sequence comes from Nothocercus julius, assembly GCA_013398735.1. Taxonomy (NCBI): domain Eukaryota; kingdom Metazoa; phylum Chordata; class Aves; order Tinamiformes; family Tinamidae; genus Nothocercus; species Nothocercus julius. Next base: position 3,154,939 of record VZSV01000040.1, read on the forward strand.
ACCTTTCTGTGGTTTAGATAGCCCATTAGCTGTGTGGTCTTTTTGAGAGTCACAGCTAGGTTTACGCACCAGAAAGGCGGTCCTTGGGAGAGAAACTTCGCAAAATTATTTTTGTCTTATCTCTGACACATAGATAAAGTAATTTATAGACTATGCTAATGAGTCAGTCTGATGAGCACTTATGTAAGCATGTCTTAACAGTAGACAAAATCCACACAAGTACCTCAAAATATTTATTACTAAGCCACCAGCATCACATGTGAAATCATACAGTATTCTGCTGGCTTGCAAATTTTTACAGATCCAGAAAAAAATTGTTCCATAATTCTGCTTCCAAGACTAGCCAACCACCTTGATGTTTTGCCTGTTGAACACACCCCTCCCCAGTTTTTCAAAACACCATAAAGACCAGAGTTCTATGACCAAGTTTAGGAACCCTTTACATTTAACATTTCCTCATCCTAATCCCTGTAAGTAGTATGTATGATCCAAGGCTGGGCCTGAATTCAGTCAGGGTATAAGATATGTAGAGGTACACTCAAGGATTAAGAGTCCCTTAAAGATGCTTATAAACTAAGATTCTTATGTAACTCTTCAACCAAGTATCAAACGCTCTCAAAAAGGAAGTGGATTCAAGATAAGAATTCTTTCTGATTAATGGTCATGTGCTTTTTCTAAAATTTATACTTGTGTCTGTTCTATGCAATGAATATCAGCTACCAAATCCTATATAGTGCTTATGAGCAGGAGTTTCTGGTTTGATATTTAAAAGCCCAGCAGCCATTACTTCTGCAGCAAAGATCAATCAAATGCAAAATATTGCTTCTGTCTTCAGGTAACAGGAGAAGAAACTAATTAGAATAGTGATTTTAATGAGCATTTTCTACATACTCAGCAGAGATATGACAAAAGTTTGTTAGTGTTTCTTTTTAAGCAGGAGTATGGGGACTATCAGAGCCATGAGTTGGGTAATTGATGATGATTTAGAAGATACACCATAGCTGCTTTTAAGCAGCATGCAGTTTCCAACTGATATTCCTGACTGCAAGAAGAATTGTACCAAGAGCTATAAAGCAATGGCTCCAGCCTCCTGCCTTAACTACGCTCTTATTTCTAGCTTTAGAATGACCTATAGACCACATTTTCAAGGATTAAGGATTATTTCTCCATCCAGTGACACAGTGCAGTCATTAGGAGCATAAAACTGTAAGTCCCTTTCTTCAAAGGGTATAAATGAAAAGAACTAACGATACTAGAAACAAGACAAATCCTTTCATGTTTGTCTACAAGAAAGTGAGCAACCCAAATCAAGACCTTTAACTTATATCTGTAGCAGTAACAGGACCAGAACACAGAGTCAGGCAAGGGCATATTTTTTTCTCATTCTTTCAGATTTTTAAAACAGTCTCTGACATGGTGCTGATACCTATCAGCTAGCGTTCTCCTGAGCAATGCGGGAGCACAGTTTCAAAGGCAGCTTGAACTAGCTTGATTCCAACAGACAATATGGTCAAGGCCATTCTGCTTTTTGGGTTAGAACCCTGTACAAAACAGGATCTTCAGTGACTAAAATTGCTTACTTCTGAAACGAGCCTTTTTTTCTCTTGTAGTAACTCATTATGAAACTCTCTAGTCAGAGAGAGCAAAGTTCATCCCACTTAACACAGTTCCTCTAAATGCAACGTCAGCCAGGCTCCTCTAAAACTAATTGAGATTCCTCTAAAACAAATGTATCCAATTTTCACGAGGAGCTAAAACCTGTACCTCTCATGTCTAAGATTGTCCCCATCCAAAAGTAGTGTCTTTAATGCTGTTTAATTATTCCAGTAGTAACAAGATTACATATGCAACAAGCAAGCACATTTAAAACAAAGCAAAAAGACATGAAACTTTAGATAAAATCTTTTAGATAAGTGGTAAAGGTAAAAGAAGACATGAAGAGTTATTTTTTTCCTTTTCTCCCTTACTGAGCGATTAGAGAATTCTGATATTTTATGTCATCGTATTCTGGAGTTTCTGTGTATGTCTCTCATTTAAATAACATTACTGTCTATGTATCTCCAAATTACCATTGCAGAAAGCCTTAGCCTCAGAAGTCAAATCATTTAAAGCTTGCAAAAGATGATACATATTTTATGTATTATTGGAAAGATGATAATAACTCCTGATACTCTGATTTTTATAATTTGCAGACTGAGATGCCAATAGAACAGTTATGCATACTTGAGAACACAGAAGTTTTAGATAGCGCAAGGATTATTGTTAGTCATGTGTAAATGCTGACCAAATCATTACTGGAAAGTATGATTTATACTGGAGTTTTATCTCCTTGCTTGTAATATGTTGGGGTGGTTTTGTTTGTTAGTTTTGTTTTGGGTTGTTGTTTTTTTTTTTTTACATTGCCATCCAGAAACATATTGCTATGCCATTTTTGACTCAAAAACTTGTCCTGGAAGAAGTAAAGAGAATCATCTACTTATTTTCCCACAATTTGTACATTAATTCCCAGTTTCTTAAGGATTTGCTTAGTAGTTGAGAAAACAAAACTACTTTCAAATAGATGAAGCTTCAGTATTTTGGATGGTTTTTCAGTCTCTGGCTAATGGACAATTAAAAATCTTTGTGTAATAAAAAGCTTATGTCAAAATATATTTAATTTTACATCTCATATGCATATTTTGCTACTGCTATACTGAAAAATAGTACTGACACACAAATATATGAATATGATATGAGATCTTTAAGAAGTAAATTATGTTGTATAATGCTACATTTATATGAAAAAGAAAGTAGGACATGGTTGCCATAACAAGAGTTAATTTTTTTTTCTAATAAAAACCTTTTCCTGTCTCAGTTACCTGTAACACCAAGATAAAGCCAGGGTATCCATGTGGACTTAACCTCACTTTGTTTAGGAGCTAAAAACAAACAAGCTTCAGCAGAGACCCCATATCTATCACTCTTTCTTGGTTTTGTGAGTTGCTTGAACAAACACCTCTTTAAATTACATTCCTGCCTTCTGTCTTTATTTCCTTCATAATTATCACTTATGGCAGTACCCATGCAAGCAAGGACAGGATGGAACAAGCCGAGATAAAACATATTGGAGCAAATTAGCAACATAGTGTTATCAAAACATATAGTAGTACTAGACTAATGTTCAATAATGCCATAAACACTCCTCAAGTGGTAACTACTGTACAGAGCACACTGGTATATTTGAGTGGAAATTCTCACATTCCTTTACAGACATGCCTCAGGTCCCAGTCAGGCTTCACTGCTCTCTGGTTGTTGTCTGCTAGGGAAGTAGGCCAGGAACGAATATCAGAGCACCGTTCTTTCTCAAAACCAGGCTTCAGAAAGCTTAAGGTCCACAGCCGTACACTTGAAAATGTTTCTAGTTGTCTATTCACACAGCTGTGAATGCCAAAGGTGGCAGTCAGGGGAACTCACAGACGAAACATGCTGAAATCATTAACTACTACCATGTCCCACAACCCACCCACTGTGCCAAAAAAAAAAAAAAAAAAGCTTTCCTTTTCACTATTTTGTTAAACTGTCCACTATCACCAGTATCTTGTGCACATTCTTGGTATTATAGTTTGTTATTTTTCCTTGTTTTTTTTTTTTTAATTTATATATACTTTGCTGTTTCAACATGAACTTGCAAGTCTCAGACACCCAAGGTTTTTACAGATGAAGAGAGGCAGACTTATGTAAGATTGTTTCTGACATTGTGCTTTATGTTTGCATACTACTGCATATACATATATACATACTATATACATACACATACACATATACGTATACATATGCATACACATACACATATACATATTACTACTTCTATTTGAATACTACTACGGCAGTAGTATTTCATCTTGCTGTTAGTCAGCAAGCTACAAGTAATGTGCCAGCAAATTTCTTCATTTTTAGCCTGAAAACAAATGTTGAAAATTCTAAGATCTTACTCTGAAAGGCTCTGCCATTAGCAGAATCATCAAATTCTCTATAATTATTATTGAAGTAAATTATATTTATTTATATATTGCCAAGGGAATTGTAACTACAGTAGCAGGCTTCTACTATATGCATGGCTTCTCAGTTTTATACAGGTCTACCTTGGAAAAGATAAACGGGTCTCATGTATAGCCAGAAGAGCTCAACACTCATGACATTCTTTTGTGGGGGAGGGTTTTGTTTTGTTTCTGCAACAAGATTTTGGAGTTTAAATCTACTTATCTACTTCTTCAGGATCCATTTGAGCTATAATAACTTTACAAGAGAAGAGAGAACCACTGGAGTCAGTTCATGTGCCCTGTGGATAGCTAAAGATAGTTTGAAAATTCTGAGAAAATAAAAATAATTTTTTTATCTGTAGAAGATGTGATAGCTAATTCTATGGCATCAGTTATTATACATTTTTTTTCTATTTCTTCTGTTTTGACTTTCATTTTTTCATGCTTATTCTTTCTGTACAATCTATACTTAAGAGCAGCAGCTCACTTCTTTGAATATCTAGCAGACCTAACAAAATTCCTATTGAGCAGGTTATTCCATAGGAAAAATAGGGAAGAAGTTTAACAATAGAAAAATAAATACATAAATAAATGGATAAATAAAGAAGACCCAGTACAAATATGCGCTCATTAGCTGTGCACTTCCAGCAATTACAATACCACATTTAGAAGATGATGTAAGAAAAACAAAATGATATAACGATATTTGTGCTTTCCCTATCTGTAGGCAATGTACACTAAAGATTAAAAAGCAAAAGTATTAAATTGCCTCATTCAAAGGTTGCATAGGATAAATTACAACTTTAATATAGATTTGAAAAACAGAAATAGATTTCAAAAATGAAATCTATCAGTGAATCACAGTGACCTCATTGAATTCAAAATATCAACAAAAATGTATTTTTCTAATCTTTGTCTACTTAAAAAAAAATATAGAGGAATTTATTTGGATGGATGGTACCTGCCACATCTCAAAATTATGAAAAGCATTGCTGTGTGATGGGAATTCACTAGCTGAAAACATCTGTGTTTTAAAATATATTATATGCTTATTTGTGTGTGTAGATGTAAAAAAAGACAGACAGATGACAAGAAAGCAATCAACTTATTAGGAAAATATATTTTTCTGCTGTTGTATTAATTCCCACAAATATCTACTTCTTCAAAACTGGTAGTTCCAAATACCTGAAGAAATTTTGCAAGAAGTTTTTTGCAAATATTTTAGCAATGTATTTTCCTTATTTTTGATTAGAAAGTTTCATGTCTACAGAGAGCATGGAATAGCACAAGGCAATCTTGAGCCAGTATTTTTTTAAGTATAAAATAAACTACTCGGTGATTTGTCTGTGAAGCAATAGCTCTTTCAAAGACTAATTCAAACTGTAAAGCAGCTTCACAGCTTCACCAAATAAGATTGTACCAGCTTTGATGCTAATATTCTGAAAATAGTAAAGAAAAGATAATATAAACCATAGAAATGACATTATAAAGTGCATCTTTAAAGGAAACAGGTGCCTAAAATTATCAATTTCAGTATAGAAATAAAATAATTCATTTTCCAACTTGGAAAAAAATTGCTACTGTATGAGCTCTGGCATGCTAGCATGCATGCTTCTGAGGTAGTGATACCATAGAAAGTACCTTGTATAGTACTGTGCATGGGGCTCAGAAGCTCTAGGAAAATCTTATGTTTTGTAGTTGTAAAAGCTACATGTTACTGCAGCTTACATAGTTATTTCAAATGTGCATTCATAGGAGGAAAAAAAATAAGCGCAATTTAATATTATCTGGAAGCTCTAAACATCTGAACACTGAAAACTGTAGTGTGTGCTTTGGCCCCTATGCCTACATCACCAAGCGTCTATTTACTTTTATACTGTATTTTTTTTCATGTATCTGGTCTGATTGAATTCCACAGACAAAGTCTGAGTTGCCTTTAGTTTGTTGCTTGTTCAGTGCCTTGTGCAGAGTCATATGGAACAAGAAATACCTCATTGATTTTTCAGAGTAATTCAATCTTCCTTTTGCAATGTCTTTTCAATTCATCATGGTTCTAAAAGTGGCATGAGTTTTGTGGGAGATAAGTCATGTATTTTGAGATATCCTGACTAATTCAAGAATGTTGTGCAATTTCTTAACCTTAAAGTTTGCTGTGTGTTTTTTTTTTTCTACAATGAACAAGTCAGTGTGAAATATAAGTTTCTTTTTCACCATCCCCTTGACTGTACTTTTCAACATATCAAAATTCTTCAGTAAAAATCTCGAGGATAGCATATCACTTACCGAACCTTAATGTTTTTGTGTGTCCTTATAATGACTGTTTAATTTGTGTACTTTTTAAAATGAATGTCTTTACATAACAGCCAACATTTAACCAAAAATATTACTTCAAAGAGACTGTTAGACTACTGGAGCTATCACAGAACAAATAAATAATAAGATCTAAAGTATATATTTATGAATTATTCTAAATATATAAGATTTACCATGATGTCTTGATGCAAAAGTAAGAGATATTAGGAAACACTGCCTATGACAGAGCTTAGTCTATGCAGAATTTTATATTTATGCCTTCATGAAAACTATGGTATTTTTAGTCTATCTTTCTCAGAATACATGATGAAAATAATAGACCTGCTCATTCATCTGTTTGGCTGCCAGGTTTTCAACAAAACTTTAGTATTTTCACAATTTTTGAGATTTCAATACATTACGGATTGCTGTTAGAGCATAAATAGACATTTCTAGCACCATTTTCAGATGCCCTGTCATATCTACCTGGAGTCTAACTTCCATGTTCTAATGACTGTTGAGTCTTCTGTAGGCCTGGTTTCAATCTCTCAGGCTCAGGAGTGGAAAGGAGTGGAGAATATCACCGGATTTCTTTGTTTAGGAAGATAATTTGATCTCCAAATACTTATGATCAGGCAACTGATCTTACCTTTTGGTTCACCTCCAAATTAAGTGCTGCCTCAAATTTAAGCTGCCTATGTTTAACAGTTCAGAAATCAGTTGTCTAAAACAGCTGTTCATTTTCAAATAACAAGGATGTTATTCGGTGTTTAAACAGGCAGTGGATGTGCACAGTACATTCAATGATGTCTAGGCAGATGTTCCCAGATGTAACAACTACAACTGGTAGCTGAATATCTCCCTACTGTGAGTCACTACTGCCATGCTGATGGCAGCTCCCTGTAAAAGGTCTTTGTCTCTGATTCAGAATTAAATATTTCCTCTCCTTGCTGCATAACCTATTATACTTTTTATACTACTGTTGCTATCAAACTGTAATACATCTAGAATACCTGATTGGGGCTAAGCAGATATGATGGAAGACTTATCAGACTTGCATTTCTAAATTTTCAGCTGGAGGTACTAAACTGATGCTCTAAAGCATCTCAAACCATCTCTAGATGCCTATGTATGGCAACTGAATTAAGCCATAGGTCCTTGTGCCTTCTTTATAGTTAGCAGCGAGGCAAACAGTTCGGTGCCTATTTAGATTTTGCACTCTTGGTGCAGCTCAGGGTTTCTTTTCATAACCAAGGTAATTGCATGGAGCTGACAGATAGGTACAACACAGAACTGAAGGAAAAACTTAGAAGAGTGAAAACTGGATATGATAACACCCAAAATGACAATAGATTGCTGTTTCAGGGACTGATTACTAATTACTCAAGAGCCATTCAGCTGATGAACTAAAAGTGCTCATTTTAGGGTAAACATCTCTCTACGTCTTTACTAACTAGAGTCTCCACTGACTGTAATGGAAGCTTAGATACCAAGCCCATACAGGAGTAATCTTTACAGACACTTGAATTTGGATGTTCTCATATTTGACTTGATTTCTCCTGCTTTCTGAGAATTAGATCTAGGATGAAGAAAACGGTATCCAATGAACACTTTCACTAAATAGTATCTCCGACATGAGTTCAGTACCTTTGGGCTGATGAATGGCTTATGCTCATATCAGCTGACCAATAAATACCTGATTGATTCATAACAGCCAAAGAACTATAATGTTTCTTGCTCAGGTGTTATTTATGGGCCATAAAAAGAAGTCAGTTATAAATCTAAGGTAGGTGAAGGAATGGGGAGAAGGAAATTGAAATTACATGAAAGGAGATATTGTAGTATCCATCTTCAGGAAGTTAAATTTACTGTAGACAGGAGAGTTGTAAGGACATGCAACATCAGATTTTTATAAATTCTGGTGCTCTTTGAATAAAATTTTTGTTGTTATTGCAGTTACTTATATTAAGAAGCAATCCAGCCAAACTTTTATACAATATTGAACTAAGTAACTAAGCCTGACTTTAACAACATTATATTACAATTCCAGAAGATTTCCTTGAACTATGTATTAAAATACTTTAATAAAATTCATTATTAAATCTTTTTT
>VZSV01000040.1:3163594-3175201 GCA_013398735.1 Nothocercus julius
AAGTATTTTTTAATTAAAAAATGATTAAAAATACAAGAGCCAAGTAAATCGGAAATCAAAGCGAAAATCTTGAAACCACTCACACATTTGCTTAAAGTTAAGAAATCATAATTTATACAATATTTGTATGTGTACTTCTTCATGTGTATACCAGAATTTTGTTCATCTATTAATAACTATTGTATGGGAGTTTAATAGGTTTGGGTCAGGGCAGACTAAACATATATATTAATTCCTATGTAGTAATTCAGTCTATGTGAAAGTGTTTAGATAACTGCTAAGGAGTGATTAATAATGGAAAGAACACTAAAGCTGTACAAAAGTAGCTACTACTACTTCCGCTTTCCTTAGTATAAGTGTTGAGGAGGACTTCAGGGGTTGCATCCTGGAACTTGGTTCCAGACACTGTGAAGTCCTCCACAGTCAGGTGCCCCCAGAAGCAGAGAGGTGTCCTTGCTTTTGAAACTGAGGTAGAAAAGCTTTATGAGATGTTGAACATCTTCCAGATTGTTTGGTCTTTAGTGGCTGATGGACTGAGCTGTTGCTCATTGATTGCTACAGCTAGTTGCCATAAAATATATTCTTGTGCAATTTTAGTTGTGTTATTTATACCAATTGCACCTTTTTTTTTTTTTTTTTTTTGTCTAATTGTGTTTTATCTAACCAGGGTTATACCCCTAGCAACTACACAGCAATATACCAAAGATCAAACTGTGGGCCTCTGATATCAACCTAATCACATGAGTAATGTCAGCTCAGTAGTTTGAGACATGGAGAAAGCCAGGTTAAGGAGAATCCCATCCTGGAAATCTTGTTCTGTTCTTTTCTTAGCACTTTGCTTCCATCATTTTGGGTAATATCACTTTGAAAAATGCTTTTCTTGGGAGAATATTGTGTAACCTCTCCTACTGTTCGAGCCAGTGAGATCATCACTTTGCAGAGAGTTTGTCATGATGAGTTCTGCTCCCTGTAAAAGGTCATTGTCTCCAAGTCCCAAGTAGATAAGATACTTCTCCCTCTTCTATTGCCTCTTATTCTTTTTATAACATCTCTGATCTCAAGCTGTCGGACTGCTGTTATTGATACACAAGTTTTTAAAGTCAAGGCTTCAAACCACAGCTGCTGCTTGCTTTATGATCTGCAAGATCTTTCTGAACTTTTGTACTCTTACCCCACTTTTCTTGTTCTGGTTGCTTTCACGCTGCTGGAATTAATTTCTGAGGATCTTCATTTTTTTGTCAATAGTTTTCACCAGCAGGGGTCACTATATAGTTTTTCTGAGCAAAATGAAGTCCTAATCCTATTTTATTAGGAAATTTACATAATGTTACTTAGGTTAACTACTTAGTGGTGTATTTAGCTATTAATATGCACATCTGTCTTTCAAGGTAGAAATAATGTAGATATTGCGAATTCTTCAAAGTGGCAAGATGACTGAAACTGCTGAAACTTAGCTACAAGCATGTATACAGTGATTGTGTAAGTAACAAGATATAGCACGCCAGACTTTTTCCTATAATTTCAGATTTGATAAAAAAAATACAATCCAGTCAATAATTTTTTTAATGCTCTTCCATTTTTTACATGAAAATAATGAGCATTTTAAAATATATCCAGCTTTGAAAATTAATTATTTATGGTCTTAGAAAACTGATTGGGCCCTAGAAAGTATTTTTTATAAAGCTACTGTTTTATAGTAACACATAAAATACTTGAAAATAGTGAACTGTAACGGAGCCACACACCTGTAGATGAATGACTCACTAGATGTAATAGTCATTTCCATCAGCTTGCACTAACATATCCATAGCTATCTTCTAATGAAAAAGACTTATTATACTTGCAGCAGAAACTATTATTGTGCCTCTCTCATATTTATAGGCAAAATATTTCTTCCTTTCAATAAAAACCACATGTGGAAGAACTTTGTTTTGTTCATCAGCTGTCACGTATAGTCTATATTTCATGCACAGATAAGAGATGATTTTGTCTTAAAACTATCTGTCTCAGTTGTCTTCTGAAAAAGCAGTAAATATATGTGAAGTTAAAAGTTCTATTAGCATTAATCAAACATATAATAAATTCTTCTCTTAAAAATTTGAATCACAGTGTTTGTTGGCAGCCTGGTTCATATTTCTGCTTTTCTTAATCACAGGGAGAAAACAAAGTATAGAATCGTGCTGTGGATCCCTTGAAAGCGACTTTCTGCTACACAGTGTACCAAAGTCTTTTCACAGTAACTCTGTATTTGATATAAACATCCTTGTACACTAGCTGTTTATGTGATGTCTGTATTATATATTGATATTGCTGCTCACAGATCAAATTTATTTTCTAGGGAACAGACTGCTGGCAACTAGAAAAGGAAAGAACCTTGACTTTGACCTTTAAGAAAGTATATTACAATAGTAGGAGGAAATATCTGATCTTGTAATAGCATTATTAAAATTAAATATTACAATTATTGTTTGCTAGAACACGATGTATCCTCTACAGATTACAGCATTATGTTATTTTGCAAGCAATGGATCAGTGTGGGGACTGGTTTTATTCTTATTTAAAGCCAGAGAAAAGTTGATTGAAGGGGACCTCTGGAGATCATCCTGTTCAACATCCTGCTGGGGAATAGAGAGCTGTCACTTAGTCTAGTCTGTTCTTGAAAACAGAGTAATCAAAACATGATTAAAAATTGAAAACATATTAATTAATGATCTGGAGAAGTGAGTTAGTAAAGAAATCTCCAATTTTGCAGATGATTCTGAGCTCTGATGGGTAGTCAAATGACATGCTGAGGATAAGGAACTCTGAAAGAATATCACAAACAAAAAAAAAAGCCAAAATCAAAAAACAAAACAAACAAAAAAAGGATGGCAGATGAGCTTCAGTTTGGATAAAGGAAAGGAAATATATATAGGTGAAAATGTATATCCTGCCTCCATGATGCTGAACATAGAATTATGTGCATACAACTCTGAAATAATAGGCTCATGAAGAATACCAGCCCTTCAAGCCTTTCTTCATAAGGCAATGTAATATTCAAAATGTAGACACATCAAGGTTTTATGATGGCAGAAAAATTATTTTACTACCTTGTGTAGCTCTGGTCTCCACATTTTAAGAAGAACATAGGATAGTTAAAGAAAGTACAGAGAATGGCAACAAAAGTAATGAGAATAATGCCGAGTATAAAACCAAGTATTTTTGTTTAGAAACCCCCACTGAAATTGTAAGGGTCAAAAATTTGCCAATGTGTAAGACTACTGCCACAGTGATATGAATCAACCTCTATGCTGCAGTACCCTGAAATGGTAATACCCTATTGCCTTAGGTAGTAAATCCTAGAAGCAGATTAATATATAAAAATCCAAACAGAATTTGGTCTTATGTCTTAGCATCTGAGGGAACAGATGTTATAGTCTAATGTAGTAACAGCAGAATGAGTATCTTTGATTTAAAATAATTTATTTTAGATTAATGAGTGCAATAGGAAAGAATAAAGTAAAGAGACTAGATATGCCCTGAACATCTGCTATTTTTGTGTTGTCCAGGTGATACAGATACCTACATATCCTAAGGGAATATCAAGCTGTTATAATCAGCTTCTACCACAAAACTGGTTTAACTGGAAGTTTTGCATAAGTAATAATTGTAGAATTTGATGAAAAGTGTCATTTCTGTATGCTCCTTTTGCTGAAATCTGGTCATGAGGTTATACTCCATCTCCTTTTCTTTTTGTAAAATTAAACCATCATCACATATATTTTAGAGTAAATAAAAGTTTTTGCATAAAATTTCAAATTCTCCAGTATCAAAAAGTTAGGCCTATCTGTAAAAATGTCGATATGATCTGGATTTTGGAGCTATAGACAAATGGTTCAGGACCATAGTGAGTTATGTGTAATATATTTCAAAACATACCACCTGTGCAACTTAACTGCAGTTTGGTACATTCACCTTTCTGCCCAATTTCCCTTCTTAATGGTGTTAAGAACTGACTTGGAATTATTTGCAACAAGATGTGGCTCATTCCAAAATAGGAGATATAAGGTCTGTGATTAACTTCCTCATTTCTTGCATTTGTCAATCACTGTTTTGAAAGTAGCTCCCCAAAGGTAGAGGAAAAATCTTCCAATAACTTTGATTCCTTTGTCTCAAGTTAATTGTTATTTCACTGTTCTTCTCAATAGCGCAAGTAATACACAGCTGTCCATCTGTGGACAAAGAATCATATCTTAGCAGTTCAAAAATTTAAGAAAAGCAAAAGATATCCTGGGGAATCTCACCATACAGGAAGGGTTCTATTTCTGTAGAAGGCTAGAGAAAAAGAACATCCTAAGACAACATCCTAATTTTAATAATGGAAAGAGGTGTCTTGGCAGCAGAGTGAGATCTCTCACTAAAATCTTACCTAACCACATGAGATTCAATAGTCATTAAAGATCACCTGAGATCATTAAAATGCAAGCAGTGGAGATTACAGATGAACCTCAACTGAAAAATTTAAGGACTTCAAAAACTATAAAATGCATAAAAAATCAGTATCCAGATTTTAGACTGTGAGCCGATTTTATGCCTATATTTAGTGAGTCGATGCCTGTTTGTACAAGTGATAAGGGAACCTGAAAATTTTCCTGTGCTATCTGACATAAATGTAAACACAAACAGTATTTGGACTGCAAAGAATTTTTGTTTCTCAGACAAGAAATGCAGTAAACACATATATAAAAAAAATGAACAGAAAACAAAACTAGAAAAGAGGTCAAGATGCAGGCAGAAAGGCATTGCTAGCTTGGCTCTAAGGAAAAGTATGAAAAAATAGCATTTTAAAAACATAGACAAAAATGTATTGACTTTGTGAAATGAAATAGCCTAATCCTGTTTAGTTTCTCCTGTATTACTAGAAATACCATATATAATATAAATAGTAAAAGCTGTGCACAGGATAGTTTTTGACTGAAGACTTTTATAAAATAAATAAATAAATAAAGCTTTAAAACCAACTAATATACATTTATGAATTCAGTGAAATTTTCCCCATGAAGTCAATATTCACAATATCATTTGTCCACAGGCATTCAGATCACAGTACAAGATTCACAAGATCAAAAGCTACAGAAGAGGAAGTTTGGCTCCTTGTGTACACATAGAAAGGATAGCTCAACCTCTTGTTTTCAAGATTTTTGTTTCATTTCATTATTTCATTTCATTTCATTTCATTTCATTTCATTTCATTTCATTTCATTTCATTTCATTTCTTCTAAAGACTATTTCAAGCTCAATCTGTAAGAATTCTTGGGGATGATAAAAAAGTTCTATTCCTCGATCTCATCGGAATAGTAAATTATATTTAAAAGTATTCTTAAGCTTTATGGATTTATGGATTCTTTACTATTGAGCATTTCCTGTTCAACAGTACAAGAAGCAATCACTGATTAGTGACTAGTAACTTGATGATTCATCTCACAGCCTCTTAGTTTACTCAAGTTAAAGAAAAAGCTGAAATGCCTTGATAAATATCCACCTTAATGTAAGACATTGCCACTATCTCGTTTGACTGCCTAAATTAGGAATCCAGTCTCCCTTTATTTAGTGAGAAAAATTATTTTTTGATGTTTCTCTTTTTTTTTCCAAACTTGCAGCAGGAGTTTAACTTAATGTTCTGATTGACTTTGGCAGGAACTTTATACTTTACAGGTAACATGAGGAGAGAAACCTAAAATTCAGCATATTCAGGAGAGATTGTGAATGCTCTAATATGTTAAAGAGAGGCAATAATCCGTTCTTCAATACACTTATTTAGATTACAGTTCTCAGAAGAGTTTTCTGTACTGGACACCCAAGTAACTGAGAAAGGCCTTACTGAAATACCAACTTAACTTTCTAATCACTAGAAAGGAGCAAAATATTTGGTGGTGAAATTTCTTTGTGATATTTACAGTCCATATCTACACTGAGTACATTGAGTACTTACACTGAGTACATAGCTAACAATTATGATCATCCACCTAATTCTCTCTAAAAAATGTCAAAAAAATCTAAGTATCGTATCTAATTTAAGTTTTAGATTCCACTATGTAAGGAGTAAGTGAAGAGACCTTTCTTTACAGACATCTAATCAAAGGATCTAATAACTTCATGTAATTAAAATACATGCAATGCACATGGCTTTCAGAAATCATATGGACAGTTTAATATACATAAGACATGAATCGCCTTTTCTTTAAAGTGGAAAAAAAAGTCAGTTTTCTTTCTTTTTAGATCATAGGATGCACTAATTGTTCATGCTTGTTTGTTTTCCTGTAAAGTCTCTGCCTTGTCATGAAACAATCACTAGCTGGTTGATTTGGAGTTACCAAAGTAAGGATTTCATGATGACCCCTATCTTCTCACTCTCTCACTTGTTCAGGCTCATCACAGTAAAAGAAAAGGCTGAAAATGATTTTTCCAATTTATTATTGCATTTTTCTGGAGGCAATTTTCTGACTGAAATGACACAAAATCCACTGGGAAACAAGAGCTATGGACCTAATAAATATGCAGTCATCATTTCTCTGATCAAGCTTTTGACTGTGTTGCTAGGGGAGAAAAATAAAATGGTTTTTGTTTTAAGTTCGTGGGTGCATTCCCTAGCACCCAGAAAATTGCCATCTATTGTAGACACCACAGGTTCTGAAATATTATTACACATATATCTTGCAGCAGAGATGGTAACTGTTATTCACTTCAGAATGTCAGAGTCAATACTCAAGAAATTGTTATAGATGCCTGTACCTCTGTGTATTATGTTAACAAAGATGATTTGGGTAATTGTTTTCTTTTTGCTGCCTAGGGGAGTCTGCGGGTATATTTGCCTTCATTTTCTTTCCATTTACTGTTTATCAACAGTACAATACAACAAAAGAAAAAGAAAAAAGAAGGAAAGAAAACAAAGGAATTTCTGTCAAAAGAATGACAGAAAAATTGTTTGTCTGAGTAGAATACAAGAAATATTTTCTCCTGCCCATAGGGTCATCATTACTACATTTTCATGTATCCAATTACGATTTCTGTACGTCAGCAGGTTCAGGTTCTGGCAGCAATGAGTTGCAGGCAGCACACTGCCCCCTCCTCCACAAGTGTGACCAGTCATAGCCCACAGTCACTATTTACTTTGTAGCCTGAGTTAACAAGAGTTTGATAATGTAAGAAATTTGAGCCAGGCCAAAATGATTGTTTGGCCTTTCACACTTCACTTTGCTATCTAGCTGAATGGGAGTACAACAAGCTACACAAATACCTCATTTCTTACATGCACTGGGTGGCAGTAGGTTAAATAATGTATCTCAATGAAGTTGGTAATGGATGCATATGATCAGACAGTCGTCTGGAGATCTGTAGCTAGGGCTATTGCAGCCTAAAGCACAAGAACTGACCAGGATCTGCCTCTCTCCTACTGAATTAGCATCTTGTTGTTGTTGTCTGCACAGTCTGTGAAGAAGCAAGTGAATATGGATCGAGACATTGTTCTGCGTGATGCTTAGGGGGATACCAAATATTCAATTTTCTGTAGGCCAATAAGAAGAAAAAGAGTCTAGTGAAGCCAAGAGGTCAAACAGCAGTATTACAAGTTCAGCAGAATGGCTGCATTCATAAACAAAAAAAACAAATGTGTAGGTATGAGAGCTCTTAAAGCCCTCAGGAGGTCTATATGTACATAATTATGTTTCTAGCTCCTACAAATGCTGAAATTTACAGTATCAAATTGAGCAGTTGGTGCCTGACTTGCCAGGAGGTCTGAAAGTATACCAGTTCCTGGTTTGTTTTCACTTGAACTGCGCTCCACAAAACAACATGGTTTTTGTTTGTTTGGCTGTTTATTTTTTCTGTACACATACACACTTTGAAAACAGGAGTGTACTCCTATTCCCTATTCCCAAAAGTGGAATTCATAATTTTAAAATCAGCATTATAATTTCAGATTTAAGCAACTCGATCTGGGTGTTTGTGTATTCAAGAGGAGATCCGCTTGAATAGGAAGCATAAAATATTTATTTTGTTTTTACCCAGTAACAAGGGTCAAACAGTCATTTTTGATTAGTTGATAGCTTTTTTTGCCTTCTCACATTGACAGAAGAAAGTGAAGTTGGGGGAAAAAGTCTGTGAATTTCATTCTTCACAAGTCTTCTTTGTGTACACTGCAAGTTTTTTGAACAAAGACAAAGCTATACAGAGAATGATAATACAGTCTGCACCAAGCCCTCAGCTGAAAAAGGGAGCTGATAAAACACAGAAGTGACAAGCTAAAGGAAATAAAGTATTATCTGATCTGCATATTAAATGGAAAAAAAAAATTAAAAAGTCCAGGTCTCTTCTAATATGAACCACAATTCAGCCTATGATCCTGGAATTGTGGCTGTCTTTGACTATCTCATTTCCTCTGTTTCTAATTGTATTATCATTTTTCTTAGGGAATGACTCAACTTTATACACATATAAGTAAGTTTAATTTTTCCCTCTTTGTTTCTGCCCAGAGCATTTTCAATTTTTATTTTCTTTTGTGAGATCCTTTGCTTATGTTCCTGAATGCCCCACTGTGCCACACAACCATACTGAAAAAAGATCCTGAAAATATTTTAATAAAGAAAGAGTTATTTGTGTGTGTGCTTATTTACTGAGGCCTTTTTTTTTCATTTTCTTTGTGTTTTGCTGTCTGTCCCACTTCCTATCAGCCTGTCCCAGTCCCACATGGATCAACAGATTAGATCTGTGTCAACAACCTATCATCAGAAGTGTATTCTCGGAGAGGTCAAAGATGAAAGAACAGATGGCAAACAGCAATAGCAAGTGTCACCATTATTATATTTTCAAAATATTTTTTGAAAATCTCATTAAATTCATACAATTATTATGAAAAGTTTAGTTTAGTCTTAAAAAACAAATGTAAAATTTGACAGAAACTTTTAGAACAAATCTCAAAGCAATCTGTCACCTGCTTCAAAAGGGAAGGCACCTCTCTTCCTGTAACTCAACTGACTGATTTTTAAATTGTTCTTTTTCTTCCATTCCTTTTCCCCGTTTTCTTTTATTTCATTCTGCAGTGGAATGTTAGATGCTAGATAGAACTGGGAAACATTATAATTCCTTCTCCAATTAGAATTTCCATACATTTTTCACCCTTCTTAGATCAATCCATTCTTGCTGAACTAAAATAAATTATGTTATTACATCGTAAAAATTAGTGTGGTATAAAGATCAGGCTTTATATTTTTCATCTATTTATATATTCTGTCTTTACTGGCCACTAATGATTTAAAAAGGATTTCTTCAGTTTTGCTCAGAATGCCATTTTGCTCCTGAAAGTCCTAAAACAACCTGGCTTTGACAGCAATCAAATGCTGTTAAATGACTGAATATCCTTATTATTAATTTATTTTCTGATCATTCAGTTAATTTGCTTCTCTCAGCATATTCTACCAAAGTTTTTCTTGGGTTTTACTGTTTTTGTGACACTTCAGGTATTGTTTTTTTGACTGAACTGAATTTTCAATGTGCTAGTTTTATATATTATTTCTGTAGAGTCTTTGATTCAAGTAATGATAACAGCAATAATAATAATAATAATAAAATATTTCCATTATATGGAAATGGGAACATTATGCAAAAGCACTTTTTCTTATTTCATTCACTCTCATTCTTAACCCGAGTTTGGTAGACAGGGAGTTCAGGGGAAAAAAAAAAAAAAAAAAGACCCTCTCCTTTAATGGCTAGCAGTAGCAGTAGTTTGCCCAACAGTTTGCACACAAGGTGACCATGCACTTCATAAGGCACTTAAGTAAATGTATGGCTATAGACCTTAACCTTCCTTAGGACCAGATATGCTTGAAGAAAGAACTGGTAGGGGATGTGCTGGTCACTATCAACTTCAGCTACAGTGACGATGAGAAGCTAAGAAAACTGAGGAAGGCAAGTCATTGTGTCTGCCATCAATGTGTGAGAAAGCAGTGTGAATACAGGTATAACTAGAGCATTGCAACAGCAATGCAAACAGTGGATTCCTCAAAAACAAGTATTTTTTTAATAAGTTTTATATCATTTTCATTTCTGTGGATTATCTTCACCAGTCTTCTACCTTACAAAGCTGAGCAGACTTCAAGCTGTCGTACTGTTTTCAGCTGCTATGTAGAAAATGTGTTCCCAAGAGATGGCAGCTCATTCTAGTCTGTAAATCAGGTGTGCATGTGAAGACAAGAACAAAGAATATAAGCTTGTATTTATGGCTTTTCATTTTCACTGCTGTCAGACTTAAGAATTTTTTTTTTCACAGATTTGAACCTCTTTCCCTGGCAAGTGAAGACTTCTTTATATAAGAACCTGGTTTTGACAGACAAAATAAATAATTCTAGAATTATTTTAAAACCTCTTTTTATCTTTATAGAGTAATATTTTGACATTTTACCAATATACATTGAAATTATTTGAAATAGGTTGGTAATATGAATATTGGCAAATAAGGTAGCAGAGAACATTCACTGATCCCAAGATTGGGTGCAATAGTCTGGTAGCATGGTCTGCATGGCCATATGCTCATTGCTGGAGATCTTCTCCCTTCAGAGTACAATGAACACATCCACACTGTTGTACTTGGCCATGTGTATTCCTTTAGCAATGTGTGATACCCTATAAAACAATTACTGTATAGCCCTATAAAAGAGTTTAGATGAATTACATGCCGTGGGGTGAAATGTGAGGGCATTTGCAAGTCCAAAGTGCAAATGTGAAGTAGTAACTTTGGAGGACTTAATAGGTAAAAAAAGGTAAATATTTTTCATCCACCCTGATTTTTCTGGAAGAACCTACCATAAACTATTCCCCAAATTATGCAGAGGCTTTGTCTTGGATATAGCTAAATGTGGTGGTACATAACAGAGCCAGAGAGAAAATTGCCTATTCAGCGGGAGGTCAGGAAATGGTATTGGAGCTACCTTACAGCCCTCTCTTATCTATAGCAGATTATTATCAAAAATATAGTATGATATCTACTAAATTTTTATTTCATGCTCTCAAGCAGATGAAGATGTGTTTTTTATCTTCTGTATTCATTTCTTGCCTTTTGCTTTTGCTTCTCAAAGGGAAGTAAATTAGCAATCTCCCACTCATTCATTTGTATATTAATGAAAATGTGTAAGAGTTTTCATCTTCATTTTAGCTCAAGACAGAACAGACATTTTTGTGTGCCACCTTACAGAAAAGAAAATGGTTAGATGTAGGTATGACAGAAGTTCAATGCATTCAGTGTATAATTTAATACTTGTAGGGAATGTGTTTATTCTTTCTAATAGGAAGGTCAGCTGTTTGCTTTGCTAAACCTGAGAAAAATCAAAGGAGCTAGAATCACAGATGAGACAGAGAAAGAAGAAAAAAAAAGGAAAAAGGAAAAAAAAATCAAAATCCTGAAATATGCTAACTTGAGTTATACAATCATTTGTTCCTAGAATAGAAAAAGTTACATGCACTGCAGAAAGGTTTGGATGAAGAGTTAGCCATAAAACTCTCTGTGCCATTGTGACTAAATGACTAAATGCAATCTTATTTTCCTTTTTACTGATAATTAGAGCTGGACATAGTGAC
>VZSV01000040.1:3176141-3187620 GCA_013398735.1 Nothocercus julius
AAAAAAGAGACAAACATTAATCTGTGTCTGCTTTGGATAATAATTATATCTTCTATGTTTGGTAAGGAGTATCTGAGAATTTTCTATCCCTGTGCACATTTTGTGTCAGAAAGGCTCTTTAAAATATTTTTAACCTTATAAAATCTCGAGTTAATTTCTTTTTTTTTTAATTGATTTTTACAAATATATTAGGAAAGCTATATGCTTTCTGAAATCTAAATCTCAAAAAAGAAAAAAAAATGTGGGATTGGATATGGTTCAGGGGGGCTTGGATAAAACTATTATTAGCAGAGAATAGTTGCTTTATTTTGCCTTTTTTGTTTTTTTTTTTACAGAAATATGTTTTTGAAGATCTTATTATTATTTGCATGACTGATTGATTTGGAAGATTTCTTTTGGGCTTGTTTGTTAGAGTCTACATTTTCTAGTAGTATCTAGATTTTCTAGTAGTCTGGAATATTGATAAGCATTATAAACTAGGTTAAAAAAAGAAAAAAAAACCCAACATTCTAAATAATTTTAAATGTGCAGCATAAATATTTCATTATAATACAACTTATCTTTCTGATAAAAAGAAAATTCTTTTAGCTAGAGAAAGACAACAAATTAAACGTATGAATTTGCTTTACCACAGGTTTTGAAAGCTATTAAAATCATGATCCTGCAGCATTATTCCTGCAATCACTACAAATTTTGACACTGAATCTCATGAGCATGAATTTTATATGCATATGAAGCCATCTGCTTGTGAAGAGGAAAAGCCTTCCCTCTAAATGAGATATGACAGTTGGAGGTGAATCTGTCCTTTGAAAGAAGGTAGACATACTTATATGCAAACACATAAATTTATCCTGATACAATTTACACAGTGATGTGTAAATTTCATATATGTGTAAGTACCATCATTAGACCTCATTTATCATCATCTTAATCACTTTGTCAGTCTGCCAATTCATTTCAAACAATATGATAAGTCTTTTAAAGCAATATTTTTATTACTACTTTAACTGAAATAATAGTAATAATAATAATTATAGTAATAATGGAGTCATCCTTTCCTGGAAGTAAATATATATCATGCTGTGGAACAGAACATACAGTGGAATAAGACATTATGATTCCCATTCTTAATGAACATCATCACAGAGAAGCCATAAAACACATATTTTCTATGTTCTTTGATTCAGGGTTAATGATACAGGACTTTGTGTTCCAGACTTCACAGTCTTGCTAAAACTTAAATTTAGGATGGATCTATCACAACATATGAGAAAGAACGGTCTTTCTTATTACCATATTCAAACTTTTTCAAAAAAGATATGCTGACAGCAGATTTTAAATGCTTTTGACTAAAATATGATAAATAAGTAACTAATTAAGCCATAACAACAGTTATTGTCAGACCAAAGGTCCAACTAGTAGAATATGATTTTCCAAATGTAGCTAAGAGTAGATATTTAAGGAAGAGCACAGAAACTGATTAAATATGAAGTAATACTTCCTTATGATATCTTCTTCCTGTGGTTCTGCATCAGAACTTGATAAGGCCTGAGTGCATTTCTGGTTAATATATTTTGCTGGATTTTGCTTCTGGGATTTTCTCGCATTGTTTTTTAAACCCATGTATAATTTTACTATGCACATCTTGCAAAAAGAAATTCCAGAACAAAATTGCAGTTATGAAAAGCATCACCTCTAGCCATTTTTTTTCAAATCTGACTTTGGTAAATGAATTTGATTTCCTTATTCTTATTGTAGATGAGAAGGATAAAATGCATTGTCCATGACATTCTTTAAGACTTTTGTCTTTTCTTCTGCAAAAAAAATCTCTTTTTTTTTTTTTTTCACATGGAAGGGTCCAAGTTTATTAATTCTTCCTCACAGAAAGTTTTTGCATATTTCAGTATGTCATTCTTGCTCATTTTTATATTGTTAGAGTTCTACTCTAACTTTTTCTTGAGATGAGCAGATGTGAGCAGCACATACAATTCAGAAATCATTTATACAATGACAAATATTTTTGGTTTTATTCTCTACTTCTTTCCTAATCATTCCCAATATTCTTGTTTTATTTTATTATATTACATTTTGTCTATTGTATTTTAATTTTTAAGCTACTGAGTGACAAGATGAAAGTTGTATAGAACTATGGAACTATGTCTTGCAACTACAAGATCTTGTTTCTGACAGATATTGTCTTGAAGCCCCCCACTTTATATAAAGATTTTTTCTTTCTGTGTGTCACTTTACATTCATTTATCAGCATAGAAAGACATCTGTCATTTATCTGTCAGTCACATGTAACTATAATATCTTTCCACACTTCCCTACAGTCTTTACTACCTGTGTGGGTTATTTAGTATCATGAGCAAACTTTATAATTTCATGTTCCTCCTTATCAGATTTTTTGTGAATATATTAAAGACCATGACTATAAACATAGATAACAGTGAAGCTTTAAAAGGTAATAAAAAGACTATGAAAAAACTAAATGTATCAGTAAATCAAAGGTATTCCTAGCTTGTATTTTGTGTTTGGCAATGGGTAACATCTGATGCAAAACATCAGAACAAAAAAAATCCTCCATGTATAAGACATAATGATGATGATCTCTGCCCATTCAACATATTTCAGCACTAAGTTCCTAATCTTGAGGTAGTATTTTTACAGCACTGTCAGGAGTGATAGTCTCTTTCCACTGTGAAAACTGACCATTTATGCCCTCTGTTTTTGGCCCTTAGACAAACTTTTATTTATGTAAATAATTTCACTCTTATCCCAGTTTCCCTTAGTATCTTTGATAACCTTTGGTGATGGATCTTGTGAAAAGCCTTTTGGAAATCTCCACAGACTATGTCAGCTGAATCACATTTCCAGTATCAACTGGATTTATCTGCAGCTACTCAGAAATTAGCTCTACAAAAACAGTGTCCCTAAACTCTTCTTTTCTCACGTAATATTTGCTCTTTTGACACACAATTATGACTAAATCCGTCTTCTCAAAAGTGTAGAGATAACTGAGTATTGCTTCTACGGGCACAGGAAGAGAAGAGATACAGAGAATACATAAGGGCAGGAACAGGGAGGAAAGCTGATCTCGCTGTTACAGTTACATAGAAGTTGATGGAAGATATCTTAGTGACAGTTTTAATAGTTTTCTAGAATAGTAGCATGAGAAAAGGGGCAAGGTCTGATTCACTGTCGTGCAGTGTGTGTTCCAGATTCAGTTGTCTGAAATGTAAATGTTTACAATATTGATGTCCGTACTATTTGAATAGATTTAGTTTGCCGAATTGTTCTATAAATTCCACTATTTTGGGTTCCTACACATAAACTACCTATAAGCATCTAATGTCACCTAATATACCTTAATTCATCCAAGACTCAAAGTGATCTCCCACTTTTGCCAGAGGACCTATTGGAGATCTTCATTAATTTTCTTCAGTGGCAGCTGTTAGACAAGTAGGATAACTGAGGTCCTCTCAAGTGACAGCAGGAACCTTGTGTCTGGACAACTGAATCAAGCCAATTGACTCTATTGATTAGTTTTCCTGTGACTAAATGCAGAGCTTAATCATCAAGCTCTCTTGAAGAAACCCATATTTGGACAATTAATTACAAGCATCTACAACATAAAGTTTAAACCCAACATTAAGCAAGGTGTCTGGAATCTGAAATTTAACCCTATTCTAACAATCTACTTTCTCAGCTATTCACTGAAAATATTATAGTGTGTTTTTATTGAAATATTTTTTAAAGAGGTGAATATAAATGATGGAAATAGTCTGCAAATTATTTTTAAAAAAATTAAGGGAGCATTGCTAGGATGTATGTATTCATAGATCAAGCAAGTTAATTTTCCCCTCTAGATAAAGTATATCTAGATAAAGTATATTAAGCTTCCTAAATAAAAGTATATTAAGCTTCCTAAATATTTCTAAAGTAAATTATCATTGCCTCAGTTCACCTAAGCAGTCTTTTCTGAAAGCTTTCCACTTTCTAAAAGTATTTTTTGTTGAGTAGCCGCTGTAAGAATAACACATTAACAAATTCTCTCTTACTATTCACTAATTTCTACCTTACTACTTGGTGTTTGGCCAGACACATTCCATCTATTCTCGCAGTTCTATAATGGTGCTCTGAGCTTTTTGTTAATTAGCTATCACGAACCATAAGGGCTTTTTCAAATTTCCAGGGTGGTATTTCACATTTTGTCTGACCTACTTTCTCACTTGCTGTCTGATCCTTAGCTGCTGTAAACTAGTGAAATCTGTCAAACCACCTTCACTTACTTCTGCTGAAACAGCAGTATGTAATGAACTTTTTTTTTATTATAATGCTACTAGATCTAAAAGAGCTAAGAATATCTATTACCACTTCTTGTCAAAATTACTTTTTGTCTAAATATAGATATCAGTTTTTGCCTACACAGATCACAGCAATATTTGGAATAATATTTAGTTGCTAGCACAAGTTTGTATGTTTTGACAATTAAGACCATGTACATCTTAATTAACTGAAGGTAGCTTTGGGGGTACTCACGTGGCTGTCCTTTGGCAAAATGCTCTGGATAACAATGGTTGTTAGAATAGGAACATGAGTGCAAATAGTGGGTGTGAATTGAGTTCATGAAACCATCTGAGGAAGATATTTGTCCGGAGTTGCTCATATCAAAGAGGAAGATGGCCATTAGCTGGACTGAACAATAACTAGGGAATTGCAGAGAAACTATTGAAGCAAAGAAGGAGACAGCTTGAGAAGTTGGAGGGGAGAGGCTGTTCAGGGGAAGGAGCAGAAAGCAGATGGGAGGAATCCCCTGCTCCTAGGGTGCTGGAGGCCTGCTCTTCTGCAGGGTATGTGGGAATCTCTGAGTGGCAGTGAATGTGAAATTAGCTACGGAAGCATGTTTAGAAATTTTTAGGTGTTTTCTAATGTCTTTTTAAGTATCCGTTATTGTGTTTTATCTTCCGTACGGCTATAATGCACCCTGAAATTGTTGTTTACTGATTTCTCATTAGTCACCTATCACCAATAAATCAATAAATCACTTTGATTCTGATTTTGTTTAAATTGCATGAATTGAGCAGTTTTTTCCATGTGACTTTCCAGTTTTATGTGACTGCGTTTCTGGTTTTATTGCAGATGCATGGAATACCTATTTAAATTTTGCTCCTAAAAATGTACCTTGATTTGTTAGGATACAAACAGAAATGATGTCTGAAATGTATATGGGTCTGGTGAAATGTCTATGCAATATATGACAGCCCTATTTGGATCTCTTGGAAACATTATGGTATGTGGAATAATATTAATTGCTGTTTATTTGAACAGCTACATCAAACTCAGTAGCAGCCCTTAAAATAGTGCCATTTGCACACAGTAAAAATGCTTCCTGTGGAATAAGAATTCTCAGCTGGATGTATACCCATGTAAAGAAATCACTGAGAAACTGAGTGAAAAATTTACCTTTGAGACACTATGAAGCAAATCAGCAAGACCAAATCAGCCTGGGGAACAAACTGGCTATTTAGATAAAAGAATGTGAGCAAGAGAATGGGAAGTTTTGTGGCTAACACTGAATGATTAATGGATAACTTTAATGATTTCTTTTCTGTAGGAAAGAATTTCATAAACTAAGTGTCAAAAATAAATTTGTAAGTTTCAATTTGTCATATAATTTAGAGCAAAACCATCACAGAGATATGTACTTCCACCTGCTAAAGCAAGATCCTAATTACTCAATCTCATAATAAAACAAAATCTGTCATACCAGCAAGCTTTAATTAGTCCTTTATAACCCAAACAAATTCTTTTACCTGGCCTATACTTCTAGCAATTTCAAATCTGAATCTAGAAGACATCATTAACTTGCCAAATCAGGAAATACACCTGCAGGTATTTAATTAGAATTGAATGTAAAATTCATTAAGTTTCATTTAGTATAACATGCCTAAAAAGAATATATATACATATATATATATTCTGGGGAGAAAATATAGATTTAAAACCACATGGCATTATCTCTGCCTGAATCCTATTACAATGTAGGTATCTGAATATTCATTTTTTTTCAGAATTTTCATTCCTGTCACGTACTCTCACAGGCACAAATGCATTCTCCAGCTTGAAATACCTATGCTACACTTCATATCCTGACGTATTTGATAAAGAGGTATATTCTGTATTCCTTCTGTTAAGAGAGGCAACAAGAAAAACGCGTCTGAGGGGAAGGATAGGCAAAGGTGGCTTTGCCTGGATTTTGTCTGATCTACAGACTGATGTGAGTCTGACCTTTACAGCGGCTCTTACATGCCAGAATTGCTTTAAAATAAAGCATTTCAGGTGCTCATCTCCCACCCTGATATGTTACATATTTTACAGAACATTTGTAGGCAAGACAATTTAGAGGGGGAAAAAAAAAGTAATATTTATTCAGTATATGCCAAAACTTCACTGGGGAAACCAGAAAGAGGAAAGGGGAAAGGGAAGTCTGAAATCTACAGCTGCGGTGGGACTCCTAAAAACTGCTAACACCAGGAATAGGGATTCAATTAATAAGAAAGATATTTGAGCAAAAAAGTGTCAATTCATGTTCATCATACTACTTAGAAGACCGAATAAATTAGCTTATTTCTTTGTGCTATTTGCTGTTAGTGACTAGTAACACAGGACAAAAGTTAAATTGAAACCTTATTTATTTAAGAGCAACCACAAAGCTTAAAATTGACTGCAGATGTTTCAATGATCACCTATGAAATACTGACTTACATGTAGTATCCACTACATGTAGTGGATACTGACTTAACTTGTAGTATTCCACTGCAGTGCTAAGGGAGATTTCTAAAAGGCATATTTTAAGGAGACAGCTTAAAGATACTGAAAGCTTGAAGAAAAGGGCACTAGCAGAATAGTTCTTGATGGTCCCCAAGCAGACCTTCTGCACTCAATGACTTTCACCTTCAGTGCACTTTTATCTAAGTTATTTTATCTCCGACATGTATGTGATAGTCTCATTTTATTCAAAATTATTTCCCAGTGTCAAAAAAAAAAAAAAAAAATTACATGGTATACTCAATTTAAGTCAATGAAAGTGTCATCTTAACTGATAGAGGTGATCAGTTTCCTTCAACTGGTATGTGACAGGAAAAGAGAAACAAGATGTGTCTCTCTCTATTTGTTTTTGACCAACATAACAAGTAAGACATGTAATATCTCTTGAATATTGAAACTGAAGTATAAATGTAATAAAATTGTGCTAATTTTTATTATTGAAGTGACTTGAAAAAAAAAAAAAGGCAAGCAAATTCTGTTAATTTTGTTTCTAGATCCTTAGTCAAACTTTGATACGTTGCTAACAAAAGATATGAGGAGTTAACTTGGTTTTAAAATTATTGCAGTATTTATTATACTGGAAGTGAGAGAAGAAATAAAGAGGTAATATTTTATTAAATAGATGATGAGATTGGAAATGCAAAAGCTTTTCAGCACAGTCTCTTCATATATTTTTATATCACTATGGCTACAAAATATTGCTATTGTTATATTATTTTCAGTGAGCTCAGAATTAGACCTAGAATGGTAGATATTCTCAAAAAGATATGTCTGATTTTAAAGAGTGAAAAAATATTCATGTGAAGAGATTTCTTTTTACAAAATGGAAAATAATTATTTAAAGAAATTAAAATATATAAATACATCTCTTTCAGCACTGCAGAACTTGGGACTGAGAATCTCTGTATTCCTGATTCACAAAACAAGTGCAGTAACATAGATAATACAGTATCTTTACGTTGAAAAAACAGCTTTTCATTCCAAGTAGATTTCAAACCCCTGTATTTCACAGAATACACAGGATGACTCAAACATAAAACAAACAAATATCTACAGGACAGTTCTGTGAGATTACTTGAGAAGACTTTTCTACTCTTTTTTTCCCCTTTTTCACTGTATTTGTGTCTCTTCTACTGGCTCAGTAAGTCTTTCGTCCACTAATTTTACGTCCTTTGGTTCCAGCCATTCTGCTTCATAACTCTTTCCCTTGTTTTTGCCTTCATCCAAATTGCTTGCTTTATTTTCTCTCTGTATGTCATATCTCCTTTTATGCTTCCTTTCTTCCTTCAGAAGAATATATGTATGTACATATATATATACAGGCAGTAAGCCACAAAATTTTTTGTAACAATAGAATAGACTTAGAAACAGAATTTTAGCCACTTAAGTTGCTAAAAGAAGTACTACTGGGGGAAAAAATAGGATAACAATGCTTATAATTAAATTATAAACATTTAATCTCACTGACATTTAGTTACTTATCAGATAACAAAATAATTAGACTACTACAATTACCATTTTCAAATTGTAGGAATAAAATCTTATTTGAGTAGACAAAAAAAGCTAAATATCCCTTTTCAGAACTGTGAGCAATTTGATTTTTATCAGCACATTTATCTTCTTAGAGATTGCCTTAGCAAGTTTTTCACAAAGTACAGCTTCCAAAAAAGCAATTATATATTCTGCATCTTAATTGCCTACGTGTTTTACTGTGCTAGCAGGGTGAGATACAGTTGGAGATCAAGATGAGGAATATGAGCAGTGACTGCTATTCATGAACTGGGCAAGAAGACTGAGCAGCTCACATTTTCAGACATCCCCATCAGGCATGCCAGTAACACAAAGGTGTACGTATTTATGTTTTTGTAGGCAACTTTCCTCACCTCTCATGTTGCATGTATGCATGTTCATAACAGATACATTTTGTTTAAAAAAAGAAATATGTCTCTTGGACTGTAGGTGATTTCACAGGTCAGCTTGATAGTATAATAGTCATGGGCCCCAAGCTGTCCAGTTGCTCTGATGGTGTCAATATAGTCTTGAGGGCTTATTTCCCATACATTGTACCATACATATTCATTTCCCACTGTGTAACTCTGGAAAAGGGAAAGCTGAGGGCAAGGACTGGATAATCCTGATTTGGGATTTGAATAAACAGAATTCAATGTAAAGCGAAAGGAGAAACAGTAAATACAATTACTACACGCAATTTTTATGCCTCTCTCCCTGCAGGGAGACCAGCTTGATACCAAGTGCAGAACGGGCACTTGGCTACTCTGTGTTTATCCACATCTTTTACAATCATTTCATTCAGCTAAGGAAACTGAATTAAGCATGGGATCAAGAAGAAAGGACTGCATTTTCTGGTGGGGTTTTAGTTGTGAGAGCTCACAGAAAGACAGCAGAGATAAATATGTCCATGTTTGCTCTCCTTTAACTTCCTTCTGTTAAACATTTATGGACACTGTGCACTAGAGTAAAACAACAGTTTCTCATTTAAAAAGAACTTTATATTCCCTTTTCATTAAGGAACTTTAGCCTGAGAGTAACATTGTCAGTTCAAGAATAGGGTTTTTCATTGCAAATTTCAGCAATCAGTCTGTGGTTTTCACATTTGGCGAAGTGCCATCTTCATACTGACAAATAACGATATGTATTAAGATTCCTTGTTGATAAGGGACATATTTTGCAGCCTGTTCACCTGTCTAGTTTTAACAGAAGGGTTCCTTTAAAAATGTAAATATCCGAGTAGATCCATTATGAATAAACCAGAGTCTTGACATTAATATGGGTGAACAAGGGATATCAGTGATGTCTAAACAAGCCTCTCATTTCTGTTACTCAATCTTATTTTATCAGCGGACAAAATAAGTAAATGCAGACTGATTTTTGTTATCATGTGTCACCATATATTAGGCTGGCCTAAACTGTATTTTACACATAGCTCTCTGGCTTCCTATTAAAAACATAAAGCATTCATACGCATATTATGTTGCATGGTTCTTGTAGCCTCAGAGCAGCTGGGCTAAATTATCAAAGGAGGATGCACAATTAAGCAGCATCTTGCTGGTACAGTCGAGCTCTGTAATTAAGCCTCTGTCTCCATAGACACATCTGCTCTCTGCCTCTTCACTGTGCTCTGGAATTTGGGATTTACTATTGTCTTGTAATAATGTGTGTGTCTTTGGGGGAAGCGGGAAGCTTGTCTCTAGGTTTGGAACTGAAGCCAAATTACTTGGTGTTCCTCACTGTGCATCTCTCAAAGATTTTCAGGATTATGGCCTTAATGTTAATGAACTGAATTTCAAAAGCAACTATCTTCTTAAATCAGGTTGTTTTGAACATTTACATTAGGCACATATTTGCCTATGTGTATTTGCATCTTTGTGAAAAATAAAATAAAATAAAATAAAATAAAATAAAATAAAATAAAATAAAGGAAATCTCCGTACAGTAACACCTACAGGCTAAAAAGACTATTACTGTCCTATAATTTAGTATTATCTAGATTCAATTTCAAGATATGGTAATCAGTGTTAGGCATGCAAAATAAAAATGTATAGTACACTAGATAATAAGTTAAGATTCGAACTCACAAAACAAAAATCAGAGCAATAAACTATTTTTTTATATCTTCTCTGTTGTATTGTCATATTTGTATCAAAGCAACAAGAGGTAATGTCACTTGTATGCATTCAATTAAGTTACAGTTGATTAATTCCTAGCATTAAATGAGAGGTGAAGGTACACCCAAATCCAGGTAACACAGATCTTGTCACTGTTTACAGGGCCTGTAAACAAGAATAATAATCTCACTGTTTGAAGGACCAGGTAGGTAGTACAAGAGGTTAGTTTCTTTTGGGTTATAGTCACATGAATAAAAAACATTTTATCTTCCAAGTACAACATAAATGAGAAAAGGTAAATATTTCTGAACCACAGGTATTTTATTACTGACAAACTGTTCTATCTAAAGCCTACTGGTAATAGTAGAAAAACTCTCAGGGATTTCAGTGGTTTTTATTAGGTAGTAAAGGTGCTCTAATATGTTTGTTTGATAGTTTGTTGATAATAGGTAGATTTTTTTTTTTCTTTTTTTTCGGTAATGAATTAACTGTATAAATCCAGTCACCATACACCTAAACTCTGTAAAATTAAAAAGTTTTGGCTTGACTTTGTCTGCCTAGGTATCACACTCAGTTCTACTTATACAATGCATATGTGCATACACACACATGTACATACCTCTTGTTATGTTAGAGCAAGAAGAAAAATATTGTTTCATATTCTAATGACAGAAAATGAATATTTAAAAAAAAATCTTTTTTAAAAGGAATAAGGAGAGAGAAAATCAGAGCTGGGCTTCTGCATTCAGCATAATGCAGTCTAATAGGCAAGAGTTTGCATATTCAGGACAGAAACACACTGCTGACTACACCATTGTTCAGACAAGGATAATAGATCCCCTGTGCAAGGAAAGAAGACTGTTAAACACTAAACCCATGAACTTACTCTGTGTGTCTGTGTGGGCTTTTTTTTTTTTTTTTTCTTTCCCATTCTATTCTGCAGATTTTATGAATAAAGCCTGCAGGACTGATGATATGATATACTTAAGAACAGAGCCTTTTACTGAGAAAAATATGAATCA
>VZSV01000040.1:3208686-3223874 GCA_013398735.1 Nothocercus julius
AAGCTGTTAGAATAAAAAGTAGTAATGATACTACTAATTTTATAGATATATTCTCAGTGTCTACATATAGACAGAAGGCCCGACCATGTATTTTTATGAAGGAGAAAAAAAAAAAAAAAAAAGCCAGAAGAAAGGCCACTATAGTTTTTTCTCCTAAAAGCATCTTAAACCTAATGCTTTACACAAGGTAAATATATATATTTTAAGACATATATGTAGGTTTTAGGTACTTGCATAAAGCTGCATGCTGTGAACATTTAATCATGATCAATCCTTTCTTCACTAAACCTCACTGACCAGTGGACCAATAGCTCTGTACTTTCTAATATTGTTCTGATATTTGCAATCATAAGTTGTAGCATTTTGAGCCAGAATAATTTGCTTGCTGTATCATGTGAATTTTACTATTGTTCAATAACTTCTAACATTTCATTATTCTTTGCACAAGCATCCATTTTATGAATAATAAGGGCTCTTCTTGTGCCTAAGATTATTTTATCTTCAGATAAAGACATTCCTTCAGATGAATCTTCTTCACTATATACAGCATGTCTATACTTTATTTCTTCTTTGATAATTTCCATCCTTCTGTGGAGTCTCTTGCAAAATGATTTTTTACTTACAGATATATTAGTTCCGCTCGATTGGTTCCATCTGATTCCATCTTCTAAAAAAACGATCAGCTTTCTTTTCAGCTGTGCTCCTTATTTAATCCTTTGCTTTTATACCTTTTCTTCCAGATGTCCATTCTTTCATCAGAATAGATACTACATGTTTCTTTTATAGCAGTAACTATTAAGGCTGCATCATAGTGTGAAAAATAACATACTAGTCCAGTAATAACTAATATATATAACTATAAAAATGAAGTTAATGACAAAACTAATGAAAAGAATTTTACATTGTTATTTTTAAAGGGTGAAAGCAAAGGTGACTGACCACTGATTACTAGCCAGGTATTTCAAGAATCTGAGAGGACGGAAAAAATGCCAAGAATCAAATAGGTGCAAGAAATATGAAATTGTAAAGAGATGGAATGCACTTACAAAAAGTTAGACAATGAATGAAATCAGAACACAGAACTGAACAATTTTACTAGAAAGTGATTTGAAAAAAGTATAACTCTATTTTAAAGCATGAGAAATAGAGCAATGTAGCCCTTAACGATGGCAGAATTGTATCCTCCAATCTGCACTGCAGTTCTCAATAGCATATTTTGTAGCTGTCCTGTATACAGGACTCCTACTGATATTAATAAATGTACTTTTCAATGAACTACTTCAAAATATGAATAGAAATCAAGAAAAGAAAACTTTTCCTGTGTTATGAAAAGATCATGAAGAACAGTTGTCATCCTGACCAATGCTGACTTACTTTCATCCTTTGATTACCCTTATTTCTCTGAACTTGACCTTTGTCTCACGATTATATTTGGAGGCAAGTTATTTGAGGCTTGGCCATTACTTCTTTCTATTTCTTTTCAGTACCCAAGCATTCATATTTTGCTCCATGACCACAATTCTGAAGTGTAATTGAAGTAAAAAAATTGTAAAAGGTTTTGCATTTGACATCTTTAGATGTAGTAACTTCTTGACCAACCATGATTTGTACATCACTTCAAAATATTAAATTAAGGACTGTTTTTAAAAGATTATAGAACATAAGTCTAATTATTTTAAGGAGTCATTTAATTTGAAATAGAGTCGGGTCCCATTTAAATTCAGTGTAATATGATAATTGTTATATATTCATGTTATATATATTCAGATCAGGATGAATTTGTAGAATTTCTAATAAACAATATCATCATTTGCTTTGTAAAGTAAATGAAGCATTAAATACTATTTTTAAAGCATTCAGTGATGTAATTATTCTAAAAGCATTTTAGTAAGCAATAGGAATCATCCCTGCCATGATGTAAAATATTTAGTAAGGATAGTAATACTAGCATATTATTTCATTTAAAGGGTAGATGTAAAAATTTGTTCAAAGATGAAATATATGCCTGGTAGACAATGAAGTGTAATAGAAAGAATTCTCAGATATCAAACTAAAAAAATCTAAACCAACTATAAAATAGATTTGACTCTAAGTATGAAATAGATGAGCAAAATATTAAACTTTTTTTTTTAAGATTTAGAAAAGAGATTATAAGTCATATGATATCATGTAATTTCTATAAATTAATTGCAGTAAAATGCAGTGAAGCACAAACATCTTTACTCAAAGCTATAGCAACTACAGAAAAACCTGCAAATTCAGAAAAGCCTGCAAGTTCTCATCCAACTTCAGACATAGACAGTCTAGATGTCTGCCTCTGGTGAAATGACACTAGAATTTATTCATAATCAATATATAGAAACAGATATTTTTAGGATGTGATTCATCTCAAGTAGACATCTAAGTATAGATGAATCACATCCTGCAAGTGTATGCTTTCTTCTGTTAACTATAAACAGAAATCTAGAGTAACTAGTTAGGATGTAGACATCTCAAATTAACCAGATAAATCCCACTCTCAGTGACTTCAGTGGGCTTCAGTGGATTAAGTCCAGAAAAAAAAAGATTTTTTTTTTTTTTTTTTTTTTTTTTTTTTTTTGCATCATTCTCATGTAGGGGAAAAAAGGATGCCCACTGACCTGAACAGGAACAATTCCATTAATGTCAGAACTGGTTTTGCTTATTCCTTATTGAGACAGAATGATTTGGAGAATGTTGATTAATTCATATATGTCACTCATGTGAATTCCTTGATGACAAAGCAGTCCAAACTTTTGGTGGGACAAAACAGAGGAAAGAAGAAGAAAATGAGTAACAACTTAATAAGATTTCTAAGGTTTCTAATTTCTGAATATTTTACTGAATACTGAATATTTTCTGAATATATTTCTGAATATTTTACTTTTGAAAGAGTTCAGTATTTACACAGGTAGACACACATATGCATACAGGGCTCAGCAAAGCAAAACATTAATACCTTGGAAAATACCGAATTGCTGTATTTGTTGTGTAACACATCTCATGCAATCATAGATAAATTCTATTTAGTTTGTACCTGACATTGCAAACATATACACTTCTTCTTCATCTCCCTTTTCTACATTTCAATGTCTTTTTTTCTTGCTCTTAATATTTTCTCAGCAAAAATGTGATACATTTTTCAGGAGAAAAAGTTGTTTTGAATACAATTTTGAGCAATTATGGAATGGAAGCATTTATCTGTGACTAGTAAGGAGGAACAGGTGTTTTAATCACGTCTTAATCTTACGGTCTGCATTTTTATTCATTTATAAAAGTATTTCTGTTGTTGCTGTTGTTTGTTCATTTGCTTGTTCCTTTTGTAGGATCCTGAATTGATATCTTGAAGTCTTTTCCATGGGGATGTGAATTCCATAGAATTCTGATCCTGTTTGGGTAAAAGTTTCAGGCAATGTGTTTGTAGTAGGCATGCAGATAGATTAGGGACAAGCAAAATTCTACCAGAGATGAAAATTTCCATTACATTGAATTTTCTTTATAATCAAATTCGGCATGCTCTTGGTGACTGGAAAATATGTGTGATTTATTTACATTAGGAAAGACACAGATTAATTTAAAATGCTTAGTCCATGATCAGTAATTGGTTCCCTCAATCAACCTTTACCTTTGACATCTCAAGAATCCCTAATCACTATAAAACTATAAAATATAGATATTACAGTTCAATGTCTTTTCTTCCCTAGACACCCTTGTGTGTTGAAATCCATCACATGTATTTATGTTTTAACTCATATACTGTATTTTCTAACATCAGTTTTGTTTTTCACATAAACTTCATTAGACTTTCTTGTTACAGCAATAAATCACAAAGAAGTTCATTTTCATACAATGTTAAACTTGTACCAAACAACGGAGGAAAGTTGCTCCTGTCTTTAAATCTGAACTTCGTTTGTATTCAAACTTCATTTCAAAAACCATCAAGAACCTCATATGCTGTTGTGCAAATCCTATTCTCAGCAGCAGTCACATATCACTTTCAGGTAGGTTTTCGATCAAAAATAGATGCCAATATTTGTTCAGTCTTGCATTAGAACCTCATTTAACAGATTTTTAAAATGAAAGGATTTCATTCTTAATTTAAAAGTGTCTAAATTTCATTATATT
This sequence comes from Nothocercus julius, assembly GCA_013398735.1. NCBI lineage: Eukaryota > Metazoa > Chordata > Aves > Tinamiformes > Tinamidae > Nothocercus > Nothocercus julius. Next base: position 3,212,830 of record VZSV01000040.1, read on the forward strand.
TCCATTTTCAATAAGCTATAGAATAATCCTCCTTAGTAGATTCCTTAATGCTAAATGTACGTATTATATGCCACTGATTCGTAGAGAGGAAAGCATTACTTTTGAAATAGGTAGTCCCACCACTGCTAAAAGGACTGCCCAGTGTTGAATCTCTTGGAAGACTGTATGTTTTGGAAAGCATCATTGAAAATACATTTAAACTTACTCAAATATTTTCATTCTGAACTGAATAACCAAGATATTATTTTGGTACATATTGAAAAAATGCACATGGTTACTATTTAATACAAACTTGCAATGCACTTATTAACTGCTAACATACAGTATACTCAGAAAGGCCATAGCATGAACAGTGTTTTAATTTCTTTAAATCAGATTTTTAAATTTGCCTCAGATTTTACTCTCAAGGTACTTCATCCAATTGCATTGAAATGGAAAATCAATAAGGTTTATTTGAAATGGGATCATCACTAATATCTCCCATGGGTGGGAACTATTATCACTCATATCACTCACCATCATGAGTGATATATTTTTGAAAGAACATCCTACCAGAACACCTGGAAGTGCACAGGTGAATGGGCTCTTGGAAGAAAGGAGAGCCATGTTCAAACCCCATAGCACTGAGGCTGACCTGGAGCATCTCTAATTTCTGAGGCAGGAGCAGTAAACAGGAGAACATTTCATCGGCAAACAAAACAGGCTCATGCAACCCTCTTGAAAGACATGGGTGTCCGAACCCCAGGTGAAAAATCATAACTACTATGAAGTTAAATAATTACCTCTGTTCTATCCCAATCAAGCACCTTCCAATTTACAATGTAGAATCACCGATGATATAACGGATCCTCCAAGGCTTTATCTTTTCCCATTAAAGGTAAAAAATACTTTTACCAATACCTCCCATTCACATGGAAAAGACTTTAAGATATCAAATTAATTCCATTGGAGCCTTGATAACCAATATGTCAATACTGGTCTGAAGGACTTTGATAGCTTAGTTGTCTGCTGAACCTCTGCTGTTACGTATTATGGCATTGAAATCAGTAGTGTTTTACAGTGAAAAAGTGTTTTACAGTATCCCTGGAGCATGCAAAACTTATTTTTCACTCACAGTTAACAACAGTATTGAATTTAGAAAAAAAAAAGTACATCAGCATAGACATTCACTCTATTATTAAGTGTGAAATGCCTGCAATTTAAATGTTATTTAAGCATAACAGAATTATTTTCTTTCTGGAAGAAGGAAAAAAAAAAAAAAGGAGAATTGATGTGAAAGTGTGGCAGAAGAAACGTTTCAATTTCACCTATGAATCTCGCAAAAGGACACTGCAATAGAATGAAGTAGAATGGAATTATCTCCTTTTTTTATTTATTTTTTTTGTTTTCCATTTCTCTTTTATGCAGTCATTAGCAAAATGATACGGACTTTTCCGTATTACAGATCAGGTAGAAAAACAAAGAAGTGTATAAGCTTTTCTGTTACTCATGCATGAAACAGCAAATAGCCTTCATTAGATAGTATCTTTTCCATGTGTTTATGTACTATAGCTGGTATCTCTCTTAGATTCAATATTTTGTCCATTGTCTGCAAAAGCTTTGCTTCAGCATGTCCTGTAAAAGGAGTATTTTACGTCAGTCTTGAGTTCTCATCAAAGTTAAAAACATTTTTGCATTTATGTCTGATAGAGCAGCTTTAGTCATATAGAATTTTAGGAAAGTTTCAAAATGATTCCAGTGTACACATGTTCTATATTAATGGTAGCTTAGAGATGACTGAAATGCATTGACGGACCATGTGCGTTTGACATTTTTAGAAAAGTGCTTTTAACAGTGCTTGGATTTGCAACTTGCAAACAATAAAACTACAAACAACTTACAACTTGTAATTCGTGTAACTTGTTGATTCAAGGTTGCAGTTGTTTAATCTCAGTACTCTATAAAAATCTCTCAGATTTATTCCAGGAAGAACAGTCTTTATGTTGGACTAAAATATAGTCTTTTAGCATATTAGTACTGGAGTTTAAAAAGGAGATATACACAATACCTATGTATGGCAAAAATTAGAGGAGGAACATCTCATTGAGTTTGTGTACACTGTTGAATTTATTAGAATTAGAAAATCTATCCCAAAACATGAATTATTTACATCATTCCAGTTGCATCAGTTCTTAAACTTCTGTGGAAATGATGCTGAGGACCTTGAACCTAGTTCATGTGAAGTAGATAATAGATGATGATAAGGTGAGGGAGGAATTAAGAAGCATATTATCCAATATATCCAAACGATCCGAGAAGGATCATTTGGTATAATAAACAGCCTGAAAATAGCTCTGGTTCATTTAAAGGCTGTATTAGATTAACAGGGCCAAAACAGATCTTCAGAATATCTCATAGATCAAGATTTTCTTCACCCAGTCCCCCTTCACCCAGTCTTCTTGCCATACATTTTGCTGATGATCATTCACCCTTCACTGATCTCACTGCACACCGCTGATGTAACAGAACTGTACAAACAAATGTCAAATTTTGACAATGCTACGAAACAAGGAAAAAAAATCCTATTTTGTCACAGTCTTAGAACTTCTTTCACACTGTACCATGTCATGTTCCCTCACTGACTGAAAAATCTGTAAGTTAATAGGTTCACAGTCTGTGTCAGCAGTGCTTTAGCAAATAAATGCTTGGTCTAAAGTAAATGATTGGGCATATCCATCTTCCCTGTGTTTCAATCAATGAACAGGAAATGTTCCATTAGCAAATTGTTCATGGTTTTATGATCCTTTAAACTGTAATAATTCCTCTCTATTTTTCCAAAATTCGGTAACCAATGTTTATCCATGATTGTCAGGTATCAGTGGTAGGGGTATAATTAGTTTCTTGTTTTCTGGCTGAGTTTCTCTCAGAAATATCCTTTTAATATCCTTAAACTAAGTTTTAAAGAACAAAACTTAAATGCGTTTTCCCAGGTATCATCCTCTCTCATACAAGTCCTACTAGTGATTTCTTTTTTTTCATCATTAGTTACTTTGGACGAGTGAATGATTAGAACAGAAGCACTGGCATTTGTTCATGACACACCAGAAAGAACTGCAGTCTGTTCACTTTTTCACTGCCTACATTGGCACTGTACTGTAAAAAAAAAAAAAAAAAAAGAAAGAATACTGAGAAGATTGTTACTTTTTTATCTAAATTTGCAAATTACATTCTGAATGTCCTGTTCAAGGGCAGGATGCTGTTTTTAAATATAGCATTCTAAGAATATATGTAAACCTTGTAAACCTTACAGAGTCTCCAAGTTTCTTCTACAAGAAAAAGATGATCTGAGCCACATTAAAGGCTTTTGTCATGATCTTTTTCAGATTACCCTCAAATATATGGCAATCTCAAAGCAATTAGGATTGTGGATTCTTGGAAATCAGCAGTCCTTTGATACTTTCTTCCTTCAAAACTATTCATATACCTCTATGAGGTTCTGGAACATTTCCTTCATACAAAAGGAAAAGAGGGTAATAAATATAAATTATTTTGAGGTGAAGTTGAATAAGTTAATAGATGACATTACTATATATAGTTGTTTGTTAGAGGAAGGGATTTCAGCTGACTATCAGAAGTCTTCCTTGCCTAGTGTTGGTGTGGATTTGGGGCCTTTTCTCCCACATCCAGGTTCTCTTTTTGTTGTGACAATACACTTAAGAAATTTGCCCACTAGAATATAATATAGAGTGTTTTCCAAGTTGACTTAAAATCGGCTGGAGCAGAATCCATTATGCAATATTTACAATAGCTTAAATTACAGTCTTTATTTTGACAGATTTTCTTTAGACTACCTTTCAACTTTAACAAATAGTACAATGTACTGCAGCAAAAATCTTGTAAGAGCAGAAAACAGAATTATACTCTTCTGCTTTTTTCAAATTTCCACTGGTTAAATGCCAAAGAGTTTTTGTTAGTGATGCTATTGCCTCCCAGGAATAGCTATATTTGACTGAATTACTATTTGACCACATTTCCAAAGGGCAACAAATTCTGCTCTTAATAATCAGTCTAGTATCCCAGAGGTAGGTTTACTAACCCTGGGCTGAAAAAAAAATGAACTCCTTATGTATATAGAGTGCATTATTACTTCATATTTGATTTTAAGAACATTTGCTCCATTTGACTTTAAAAGTAAATATCTTAGAGATCTTCATTCAATTAAAAATAAGTTCTTTTTTTTCCTGTAGTGTCATTTTTTTCATACTGCAAATCTTTCCATAAATTGAAGATTTTTTTTTTTCATAAAGTCAATATAAACATTTTTTCTCAGAACCTAACTTTACAATTTGTTTACAGTTATTTTAATTTTTAACATGATTCCAAATATTTTTGTCACAGTGTGGTGTTGACTCAGCAGTAGTGAACAGGAATAACATCTGAGCCATTTCAGACTGCACTCTGGGAAAGTTTTTTTTCTCTGTTGTCACAAATTGTCCTGAGATACTATCTGGTTAATAGTGGCATAAAAAGATGTTTGATATTTTACAATATCTGGCATATTTGCAAAGTTCTGAAGCAAGATTTGGCTATTTTGCCAGCAAATTAGAGAGAGGACTGCTTTACCCCACGCTGGGGACGAGGATGGGAACTGCATCCCAGAAAGTGTTTCAGCTCTTTTTAGAGACTACAAGACACATTATCACTTAAAGTATCTATCATGGGCTGTCCTAATAGCAAATCCAGCATCACTTAGGTGGCTGGATGAAGCCAACTCAAAGACAGGCATCACAATGCTCCATATCAGCAACAACATGACAGCATTAGAAGACTGCATAAGGACATTTGTGTACACACCCAGGTTTTGCTTTTGTAGTGTGTTCACTCTATTATGTCTCATATTTTGTATGAATAAAATCATATTAATAATCATACTGAAAAAGAATGTCTCTTGCTGGCTCAGAGAAATAAAAACATATCTCTGCATCAAGTTTAATTCATTGGACTTCAGGGAATTGACACCAAGTGGTTTTCCTCAGCTTTTCTTTGAGGCTGAAGAGAGGGGAAAGCTTTAAGTACAGAAGATCTGACTCTGCACTTCACAAACTAATGGGAATCTTGCAACTGATTTCAATGGCAATCCATGAATCAATGCGTCTCTTGACTCTAAACAGCCTTTCCTGTTTCATTATTCAGCTTCTGTTTTCTGCAGAGAGTAAGAGGTATTGGAGAGATTTTCTCTACTTGCTTGCTCTTTTTTGATGTGTGCTATACAGGACTTCTTAGTTGCCTTACATCTAAGGAAAAATCACATCTGAATTATCAAAATCTCTACTTTTGGCAAATTTGCTATTGCAAAGTTGCAGGGTACCCAGCTAGGGCAAACAGTTCCAAAGCCTTGAATTGATTTTGTCTCTCTTACCAAATAAGTCCTGAGCAGTAAAACCCGTCAGTTAATTCTTGTTCAGCTCTACTTCCACCCTTTCAAAGCACCTAACATATTGCCTTTTTAGGGAAGTAGCAGAAAACCAAATAAAGATTAAAAAGAAAAAAAAAAAAAAAGAAAAGAGAGAGGAGAGTGGTGTTCATGCTGTCATTCAGCTATAAACGATTTTGAGGATGTAAATAGTGAACGTTGCACGTATCTTATATGATAGACTCAGTGTTCTGGCACAGAACCTTAACTACCCAGACAGATACAGCTAATGTAAAGATAAACTATTTGGGTGCTATTTTTTTTTTTGTTTGTTTGTTTGTTTTTGTTATTATCATTCATTTTTTGGTAAATGGCACTCGGTCTGTAATTAGTCCTCTATAGAATTTTTTTTTGTATAAAATATGATTGAATGGCTTCCAGCTTGCAGTGACTTGAGGCTTTACTAGCTCTAGTCTGTGCAATTCCTGTAAAAAAGCAAAATGATTCCTGGGACTATATGATAGGTAAAACTGCTCTAAGAGCCATGCATAGACTGTGCACTTGCTATGCCAGTTCTGAAGTGCCTTCAAATTGCCCGTCTCGTGGACAATACTAGATAATCTCCTCAGCAAGAGGAGACAGTGAACTTCTGATAGAAGTTCCGTATTTTCCCTTTATTTTCTTGTGCAAATCAAGTCTCAGCTGAACCATTACACTCTAGCTCAGTGTGAGGCAGGAAATTTAAAAAGCAGAAAATTGTTTTGTATTTAATGGAAAAAGAAACTGCAGTTTTAAATTTCTCATTTTCTTTCCCAGTAAGTGTTGCAGTATATATCTGAGAGAAAGAAGAGGGCAACAAATGTTCAGTTTTGAAATCTGAGGAAACCAGAGAACAAGTTTCTGTCCTCAAGACAATTGTCCTTAAGATAAGCCTGAATCACGGCTATTACACGAGCTAATCAAAAAGGGAGAGAAATAGGATGCGACAGAGCTGCTCCTTTGTTGAAAACAAAAGCAGCAACAGGCTTACAGACATCCCTTGCTGGTCTCAAATTTATTCTGGATCTTTTTGCAAAATATGTTTCAACATATTTTCTAGTTTATATGAATTCTTGTATATATATTCTTTTTTATACATGTACTTTTGTATATATATTTGTATACATACATATACATAAACCTACTTTTTATACATTGCTTACAGAACACAGTGAAAATAATTATATGCTTAGATATAAATATATAAAGATTATAGATAATTAGAAGAAGTACGATGTGATAAAATAACAAGAAGAAAATGTCACATATTTTCTTTTTTTTTTTTTTCTCATGAAAAGTTTTAAGTATACTAAAGAGAAATGTCCTATGATTTCCCTTCTTAGATAGTTAAGAATTAACTCTCTAACATTATGGCAGATAGCTCCACTGGAACCACCCTCAGAAAATGCTGTTGAAAAAACTTCAAACTTACTTCAAATAGTAATTACAATGGTTAATTTCACTACAGATGAGATGCAGATTCTCACAGTACCAGGCCATGTATAAAGGTCATGACTAAGCCCTGGAATTCAGGCAAGAATGTGTGCTTTTACTAGTGACACCAGAGTGCAATAGGGATATTTTCCTTTAAGAATGCTCTGATTTAACAGAATAACAAAGTAATACATGTAAAGCATTTATAAATATAATTAAACCTTAAAACGATATTGTTTTCAAAAATTTAAAGGATTACAATATTTGTTATAATGATAGGCAATTTTTCTAGACTAATAGGCAGAAAATCAGATGTTTTTCCAAATTATTGTCCTATAAAAAGATTTACAATAAAAATATTATTTTTCTCATGTTGAAAATTATGTTAATTAGCCTTGTAACATGCTCGTCATTTAGTCTCTGGTTTATTGTAGCTTCTTATTCATCCAAGTATTTTCGCTTTGTGATATTTTTAAATTTTAATTAATGGTGCCCTTGTACTGATGCAGCATCCATGGAGAATTTCTTCCTTTTTTATGTTGGTCTCTACCTTAATGGTAGGTTCTCTTTTTTGCCATCTGCCTTGCTTTACTGCTTGTTACAGCTTTTGAGAGGAGATATTTTAAGAGATTAGAACTACTTTAAAGGAGGATGTTGAATACAAACAGATATTTGCAAAATTTTTTTTTTTCAATACCGCATACTTGTATTAGGCAAATAACAATGATATATTCTATTTTTAATCAACACATGCACAACGGCTATAAACATAATTAGAAATAAGGCAGGTCATGTTTATTTTATGTGTAATACTACCATTAATGCAGTTTAACCTGAAATTTCAAAACAGTAAACTATGTTTACTGGTATTTGCGTTATTGAAACCCAAGTTTCTAACAGCATCATCAGACACCTGAAGCATGGCAATTAAAAAAACTATAAAATATATTAAGTCATGTTGGATGAGATCATGCACATAAAATCATTGAAAGACAAATTCATTAAAGTCTGCATATCTTCAGGAATGCTTAGGCTTGAACGCCTCCAGAGAAGCAGGCTAGTGGCTGGCCTCCTTCCCTCGTTTTGCCAGAGGATACAGTCCTGCTAATACTAATCCTCAGAGCTATCCTCTGCAGGCTCTGTTGAATACATCTTCCACACTTTCCTTGGACTTTAGACTTTCCATTTTTATATATAAGCAGTCATACAAACTGCCAGTTACTTGTATAAATCTTTAACAAAATTTGCTGAATTGTTTTCTGAGATCTAGAATTTCTTTGTTAAGTTTATTTATTCCATCTCGTTTACACATCGTGCAGCTTTTTGATGTGACATATGAAGAATTTGTCATGGGTTTATTTTACACATTATTTCTCCTTCACAGTGAAATTCTCACAGATCTCTGAAAAAAAAAAAAAAAAAAAAAAAAGACTTAGAAAAATATGTGGCTGGAAAGAGTGGTTACGTGAAGCCAGAACAGCAGGGAAACCATGTAAATAATTCATTTAGTAGTATAACTCTGAACTCCGGAATGCATCATCCAAATTAAGATTTAAAATACATGGTATGAAAGATTTTCATATAACAATGACTATAGAGAAATAAGGAGCCAGTTATATATATCTTTTGAAGCTATCCCAGGGAATAAAAAGGTATTCTTTCAAGTCTAAAGTATAGCATTAATTATTTTTAGACAACCTGAGGTCTGATTACTAAACAAAATAAATTGTGTAACTGAATTTGAAAAACACAAAAATTTGAAGAACAAAGGATTCATAAAGGATTTGTGAAGCTAAATTTCATAAAGGACGTGGGCCTTCTTTCATGTGCATTTCCAGTCAAACACTTTGACCTCAATGGTTAAATCTTTCCTCCTATTCCAGGTTTAAAATGTCAGGTAGCCAAATACTCTTATAATGGTTTTAAACCATAACATGAAAAACACACCAATTCTTATATGACTTGGATGCTAGATATTTATGAAAGCCTACATTTGTCTGCTTGCAGCTTTCAGATCCTGATTCAGTCCACCTAAACACACCTCTGTTTTAGACACTCAGTGGAACATTACTTCTCATGCTATTTTTATGTGTAGCCTTCAGAGAGAGGTGGGGAAATTTGAGATTTACTTTTACATTTACTCTTTCATTAAATTAGGTATATTTAAGCTACGTGCTTAAACATATGCATGTGGGACGTGTACAGGCTTTTAAGCCCTTTCCCACCACAGATCTTCCATTAAATATCTTTGGTTCTTCACAAAATATTCCATTATCAAACATCTAAAATGTAGACACCAATAGGGCACACCAAGAGTCTAGGCAGAGTGCCAAGAAGGTACCTAAGGACATAGGCAGTTAAGAAACTTTCCAAAAACTACTCTAGATCAAAAATAGCTAAATATCACATAAGTCCTAGTCAGCAGAGAGAATGTCCAAGTACATTTATTTAACATGAGAGAGCTGCATACTCAGCTTCTTCATGCATCCCCATCGCTGTGGGCATATTAATATAGTTCTGTTACTACAAACTGAGCTATGTCCGTTTTTGTTGATTGAGTGAGGGTCCTAATGCAACAAAATTTTGTTGTGATTTTGTAATATGAATTGTGCCTGGAAGAGGAGAGTGTAAGAATTTAAAACACTCCTGCTTCCAGATTAAACAACACAGAAACTTGGTCTTTATCTTAAAAATCATGTGAACTAACCCCAAATTAGAATAATAGAATCAAAAGATCTTCAAGATCATCAAGATCAACCATAAGCCCTTCAGCACTCTATCTGTTAAACTATATCCCTAAGAGCCTATTCATAGACAAAAAAAAAAATAAAAATTGCAAAGACAATATTTTAATAATTAACTTACATCAGAAATCCATGTAAAGAAATCAGCAAGATTTATCATGTAAATATCCTGTCCTAAATATAGATGTATTTATATAAATATCTTCCTATATTAATGACTCACATAATGCATACATAAGCAAACAAATATTTGCAAAACTTAGTAGATAAGCCATGTACTCTTCTCAACCAATAAGCTATTTAACAATGACATAGATCATATATCTCACTCCATAGATATGTACCAACTGAGAATGAAAAGACTTTTTTTTAAACTGCTAATTAAAATTCTGCCACCAGGATGAAGCAGAGGAGGGAAAACAGATCACTGTAGGTACCTTGTAGCAGCCTCAAACCTTCTCTCTTTCTAATAAATAATCATACTTTTCATCTTGAAATGATGAAACTACAGGCACTAATTAAATCTCCTTTTGATAGGGAGGTAGGTATCATTATTCCCATTTTATCAATGGGTAATTTGAAATGTGAAGCCATTAACTCAAATTGAATAGGTAATAAAGTCAACACGAGAACTCACCACTTTATCACCTATTTATTACATATTAATGACACCGTGTTTACTATCCTATGTTTACACATAGCATCTCTACAATCCTCATTGATCCCTACTCTTTTTCATGCTTACAGGGCAGAGTAAGGACAAATCCAAAGATTTTTACTTTATGTACGCTTTTGTTCCTTTTAATTGTTGGCTTTTTTCTTTACTAATCTAATCTTTCAAGGTGATAGACCAATAGCGATCCCTCTCTGATAGGGAGAAGTAGACTACAGAATATAATATTCAAAATGAATTTCCCTTAACTTCCCATTAAAGGATGTTAAGGAATCTGGCAAGATATTTTAGCACACGTGCTATATGGCTTTGAAAAGAATCTTTATGTGAGGCAACTCATTTGCTAAAACAGAGTTCAAGAGATGAAAAGGGTTACATACTCTATCAAATAGATAATTTTAAAGCTTTCACTGTTATTTTTCTTTAAGTTTAAAGATATAAAAGAGAATTTTGAGCAGCTGTTGTGCTAGATCTGTTATATAAATCCAATGTTTATCCAATCCAATTGATAAATTTAGATTTCAAGTATACAACTTTGAAATTAAAGATATTTAGGAACCTACAAACACCAAGATTGGCAGTTCATTAAGTTTAACAGTCTCTTTGAGATAAGATTTATTTTAAACCTCTGCTTTTAGACGATTATGCTGGTAAGAATCCTGCTGTGGAGAAATTATTCTGAAAAAAACTTTCAGAAAGGACGGAAAGTTATTTATAGGAATTATGCATTCCCTCAAAAGATATTACTCAAAAAAGAGACAGG
>VZSV01000040.1:3223935-3242920 GCA_013398735.1 Nothocercus julius
AAAAAAAAAAAAAAAAAAAAAAAAAAAAAAAGAAGCCCTGAACACCTACTGTTCCATTCCAGAATGCATTAACGCAAGGTTTGGCTTCCTTGTGTTAATGGGGCTACTGTTTCATATCTAACGAAGTTATAAAATACAGAATCACAGTCTTTGTACTTTAACCATGCAAAAATATCTGTATATCTATTTTACTGTATACAGCAGCAGATAGGATTTACTAGGACTGTAGTCCTCCACAGTTTGGTCCTCCAGTTCAATGAGAATGTCAGATTTAACCTCTCTACCCTGTACACCAAATTCCTTAATTATCTTCAAAATGCTTGATTTTCTCTTGTTACCTGTCTGCGTTCCCTGGTCTCTTCTATGAGAGATACACATACATATTCTACATGCATACATATTCTACACATGCATTTGTACTGCAGGGACCAAAAAACCCTAGCTTTTTTGTTTCTTAGATGTACTGCTGTGAAAGGTGCCATTGATCCTTAGAACCCAGACCTTAAAAACATGGGCCTCTTATATTATTTTTTCCCGGTTAAAGGTACATAGTCTGCACCAAAATAATTGTGATGCTGGCATAGTTTTCAAATCTCCTCTAGGCTTGCATAGGGTGCAGCAAAATCATCTGTTCTTCTGAGAGCATTTTATTATTTTTATGAGAAATGCCGAAGGTCTGAAATTAGTTGCAAAGGTCACTGATTCACACAGATTGTAAAACCATTATGTCTAGTAACAGCAGGAAAAGTATGCTGTTGCTGTACTTGTAAATGTCAAGTCAGCTTCTGTTGGGATAAAAAGCATGACTATAATTGAAGATCTCTGCACCAGTATAAAGGAAACCAATTAGAAGATATTTATAATTTCTTCCCTAAGAAACAGCATGAGGCATGCGTATGGAGTGTTAATTTCAGTGACTAGTCAGGAACTTCACCAGAGAAAGGAGTATTTTTGTCTCTACAGCTTTCCTTTTGCTGTTTTTAGACTCTGCCACCACTGTTATTTTGTAGCACCACACACTGGACAATGGTATTTATCACAAAAGGATACTGACCCGGTTAGGATAAGTGGCATTTTTCGACACAGAAGGCCATATGCACTCTCATCCTGAAAAAAAGACCCTGAAAAAATGCAGGTTATGCAAAAAATTCTTCATAGGTCTACAAAATAAGAGGCAAAATAAATGCACATATTAAAATTAATTGATAGCTTTCTCAGTTTTGTTTTTTTTCTTTAAGAATTACCTTTTTATTGCCACCATCCTTATATAAAAAAATCATGTTTTGTATACTGCATTTAGTTTTCTAATGGAACATACTTTACGAAATTGGAAAGAATTAAGAGGAAAACAGTTCTCACTCTTCTGGATTTGAGTTTTCAGATACCATTTAAGCCAAAAAAAAAAAAAAAAAAATCTTAATTGAGTTATTGGGTTGTCATTTGTTCATATTGAACACATGCTGCAGAAAATTTGAGGAAATTCCAAGCTAACTATATATAAGCTCAGGTGATTTAAGAGAACTCTTACCTTGCAACACAATGACATCCTGACCCACTGTTCTTTATTCTTATTCATTTCATTCTGTTCACTCATGGAATTCATGTTTTGATTAGCTTTTAGATCAGCTCACAATTTCCTGATGAAATGTGCGGCTTTAATGAGCTACTTAGTCTATTTTAACTAAAAAAAATAAAAAATAAAGCTGTCATCAACAGTAAAACAAACAAATTCTTTCTGCAAATCATAATCTCCATTCAAAATGAGATCATTAAATTTCAAAAGTGCCCTAGAACGTATTTTGAAAAGGATTCTTTATCAGCCCCTCTTTCTTGGGGACTTTTGTCAATGTGAGTGTCATCATCTGTGGTGCCATATACGATCTTTGCAGATCAATAGATATTCACAAAACAAGAACTTATTTTATATTTAGTAGAAGATTTTTTTCATTTAAGATTTTTGTTAGAATGTTTATTCACTTTTACTAAAGTACCTTCATATATCTATAGCAGAGAAGGAAATATACTTAAAATCAAGAATGTGTTATGTAAAGCTTAAATAAAAAAAAAAATCAAAGAATGAAGGCAGGAAGAATGAAAGTAACCCCTTGAAGCAACAGTTACAGGAAGCATGAGATGAAATTTTCTTACAGAGGCAGCAAGCAAAGCTAAGCCATCCTAATATAGGAGGTCACTAAATGAAGGCATTTATTTTCACTCTGTATCTCTCTTCTTGCACTGGAAGAAAGAAAATGCCTGTGTAGGCCAATTTAGAGAATAACAAAACAATTGAGAGATAGATTAGACCTGATACATTCTCATCCATACTGCCTTTTGAAAGAGGTCCCTCAGATTATCTACCCTCAGAAATAAATGTGGATCTTATTCTGAAGCGAACTAGTGGGACCACTCAAAAAAAGGCTTCAGTGGTCTACAACCCAGAACTAAAATAAAGGGTTAAGCTAAGGAACTGTAATCAGACCATCTGGGAATGCTCCACTTCAAATAGCTGTAAATAGGGCCTGAAAGTGAGACAGCTGAGTCTTAATTATATCTAGGAAAGTTCCAGTCCCTGAATCCACAGCTGTATGAAGGCAAAATATGTCAGCTGGCTTCAGGGAGAGACAGAAGTTCTTACATATTGGACTAGACATATCCAATGGTTCTAAAGTCTAACTTATATTGCTATCAATTTTTGTCCTTGATAAGTAAGATACCAATATATATAAATATATTTTTTTCAAATTTAGATTGAGGCCCTCCTCAAAAAACAGATTTAGTTATATATGGAAAACAAATATAGTATAAATAAGTCTTGATGTTCAAGCTTTGCAGAAAATATAGAATACAAGCCAATTTGGGTCCTTTAAAACTTGTTCCTTTTTACAGCATAAAAATATTAATTTGTTCTAGGACTTTGGAAATCTACAGGTAAGGCTGGTGGGAATAAAAAAGAATTGAATTAGCCTGAAATGTCTCACTGCTTGAATAGTTTAGTGGTATATCAGAGTTTTAGCAGGAGCACCAGTCTTTTAAACTAACTTAGTACAAAATGACTGTTTATTAAAATATTTTAGTATGTTTAGCATATTCAGCTTTGAATAGCTCTTATGCCTTAGAGTTATTACTTTTTAGCTTTTATTCAAAAAACAGAATTTAGGATTCAGATCATCTGCAATTCTGAAGCATTCCAGTTGCTGACTGTTTTCATTGTCTCCTAGGGGCAGAAAAATAGTCTTTGCACCAACACCGAAATAACTTACTTATGGAAAAAATAATTTTGTTTCCTATTTTCTGTCTATTCTCAGCAGCAACACCTCCACCACTGCTATGAATTTGACATTATACTCCCCCTTAGAGATGGGGAACTTGCAGTGCTTGGTGATTTATTTGCGGACATTTCAGATGTTGATTGTTAACTGTTGTGCAGAAGAATCTGTAAACTATTTTCACAGGAGGACATTTCTGAATTGCTTCACTTGTTACTGATCTAGAGAACTAAGCTGACACTGAATTTAAAGATTTTGCTGTCCTATCCACCAAACTCATACCCTTCAAAATTACTCTTCTTTTTAAACCAAAGCACTTAATTACTTCATAATATAAAGACATTCTTTTTGATGTTTAAAATATTATTTTATAGCTACAATAAAATATTCCAGTGAACAGTTATAAGATAACTTCTAGGTAGTTAAATCACTTGTCTTCGATTCATGGTTTGTAACATCTACAAGGAATGTAGTTTTCAATAAATGTACACTGTAAGTAACTGGCAATTTGGGCTTTTTTCTCACTATCATTTTACATTGGAATTTGGTTCTTGTTTTTTTCAAGTGTGTCTTTATTAATGCAATTAGTTATTTATTACCTGAACCATGACAAAGAACTATAAATAGTACCTTGTGGTTGATAATCATGAAAGTATTCTAATGGAAAATAATGGGCTTGAGCTACTTACGATGTAGTGTGTGATGCCTGTAATAAAGGCACTGCTGTTCAGAATAATATTCTTACCATGTAGTAGTAGTCTAGGATAGATGTAATGTCATAGGCTTTTGCATAAAAGGAAAATTGAGGGCCAGAGTAATGAGTTCGTGTTCATCACACTTTATGTATAGTTGTGTAAAAACTTACTTAGCTGAAATATTTAATGGCTCTTTCCAGTTTAAAATTTGGGTGGCTTAAAAGTAGCTTAACTCATTTTCTCATAGTCTGCAGTGTTTGATGCAGTTATCTGAAAGTTAATCAGAGGGCTTTTTCCTTTCAAAGTATTCAGCCATACTCTGAACACTGAAAAAAATATTAGTAATGCATTAGAATTCTAGAATTACAGATTGGTTAACGTAGAAAAATACTATTTTATGACCGAGCAAGAGCACTTCTAACTAAATAGCAAAATGTTTTTGTACATTTAAGCACACTGTAGATCATATGAAATATATTAATATTGGATGTTTGATCCAAGGTAATAGCAATTCAGAAGAATTAAAACAGGGAATATTTGCTTAAATCTAAATTTTCTATTATGTAATTTCTATTATTTTGTGTTTTATACTTTTTTTTTTTTTTGAAGGTATTTCTACTGGATCAAAATATTATATTGTGCCCTTTCTTCCCCTGGGTTTCTGATAAGCTAGCAACAACAAATGTTTTTGTATGTTTTGGGGTCCTTGATTATTTACTTGTTCAATGACATTTGTCTATACCTAAAATAGTGTAGTTCTATAGTCGTATTTGTCGTTTTAAAAAAAAAAAAAAAAAGAGAGAGAGTTAAAAATAACTGTGTTGGAAAAGACCAAAGGATAGAAGAAACCAATTCTGGGAGCACCATATATATACAAACTGTATACAAAACACAGATACAAACAAACATATGAAATTACATTCAATCATGAAAGTAATGAAAATAAAGGCAGACCACAGATTCTTCTCCAAGTTTCTCCATACTTCTTATAGTATGGAGTATGGTTCTTTTAGCATAACTTGTTATGTTACATCACAAGAATATTTTCTAAATAAGGAAACTAATTTATGAGAGCAAAAATATTCCAGATATTTGAAGTCAGGCTCAAAGAATTATATTTACACCTTTGGATGAAGCCTTATGAACAGTTTTAATTTTGCAGACACAAACAAGCAGCTGATTGCAGTTGATATGAAAATCCTTCATAACATACTTTTCTTTGAAAAATATCTACTAAAAAGTAGAACATCATAGACCTCCACTAATGCTGAATGTTAAATATCAGATCTTCCAAGGGTTTAAGCAGGGATATCATTTATTTCTGGCAAACAATTTGGACAATTTGGGTCTCAAAGATGACAGAATCACAGATGGTTGAGATTGGAAGGGACCTCTAGAGATCATCTAGTCCAACCCCCCTGCTCAAGCAGGGACACCTAGAGCACAGGGCACAGTGTGGCATCCAGGTGGATTTGGAAGATCTCCAAAGAAGGAGACTCCACAGGCTCTCTGGGCAGCCTGATCCACGGCTCTGTCACCCTTACAGGAAAGAAGGTCTTCCCCACATGGAGATGGAACTTCCTGTGTTTCAGTTTGTACATTTTACCTCTTGTACTATCACTGGCCACCACCGGGAAGAGTTTGGTCCCATCCTCTTTACATTCTCCCCTGAGGTATTTGTACATGTTGATCAGGTCTCCTCTCAGTCTTCTCTTCTCTAGACTAAACAGGACTTGTTCACTTAGTCTTTCCTCAAAAGATAGCTGCTCCAGTCCCCTTTGTCGGGACAACAATCAGGAAAATAATTTATGATTTAATCATCTTTGCGGCCCTATGCTGGACCCTCTCTAGAATTTTCACATCCCTCTTGTACTGGGGAGTCCAGAACAGCACGCAGTACTCCAGGTGCAGCCTCACCAGAGCTGAGGAGAGGGGCGGGATCACCTTCCTCCACCTGCTGGCAACACTCCTCCTCATGCAGACCAGGATCCCATTGGCCTTCTTGCCCACGAGGGCACACTGCTGCCTCATGGTCAGTTTGTTTTCAGCCAGGACTCCCAAATCCCTCTCCGCGGAGCTGCTTTCCAGCAGGTCAACCCCCAATCTGTCCTGGTGCCTGGGGTTATTCCACCCCAGGTGCAGGACCCCGCACTTGTCTTTGTTGAACCTCATGAGGTTCCTCTCTGCCGAACTCTCCATCCTGTCTAGGTCCCTCTGAATGACAGCACAGATCTCCACCCAGTTGGCGAGCTGGGCCAACTCGCCCAGGGCACTCCACCCAGTTTGGTATCATCTACAAACTTGCCGAGGGTGCACTCTGCCCCCTTGTCCAAGTCATTGATGAACAAGATGAACAGCACTGGGCCCAGTACTGATCCCTGGGGGACACCAATGGCCAGAGGCCTCCAACTAGACTTAGCCCCATTATGGGATGGGAGATAGCTTTTCTTCTTAATCCATCTAGATTCTCAAAGTCGAGAAATATTCTTTCTGGCTTTTATGTCAATGAAATTCGGTAAAAATGGATAAGGACTCTATTATAAATTTATGTGAACCATTTATTGTTATTATTTGTTGTCTGAATACAAGATAGCAATCAAAAATAAATTAGAGATATGACAGTTCAAAATCATTTGCAGATATCCTTTACTAAGTGATTAATGAAGCACATGGCATGTTTTTTTAACAAAATGCATCTTTTGGTTTGTGATTTTTCAAAAATAACACCTTACTTTTAAAGTTTTCTTTAATAAAACCCTAAATTCACTATAAGTTGTAAAATTCCCACTAAAACCAAGACCTCTCCCAACTATGGACTGCCTGTAAATACACAAAATATTATAGCTTTTTATTTTATCTACCTAGATACCATGAAGATATAGCTATTGAAAATGGAAATAATTTTGTCCTATTTGGCATTTATGTAAACATCATGCTCATATATATATATATATATCTTTTATCAAAAACACTTAATAAGGGACAAAAGCTATTACAGAAATTTACCCAAGCTCATTCCCTTTAGGAGAAATTTTTTGGAAAAGGAATGTAGGCAAAGACTTCATGAGAAACGTGTTCTGAAATTTCCAATTTACTACTTTACCATGATAGTTGATGAACTTATAAAATACTTAAGCAATGCTGGTAAAAATACAGCTTAATGAAAGGCAGCTTTTCAAATGAACAAAGAGAAGGCTCACTCATCTGTTGGAACTCTAGAGGTTAATACTGGAAGGATAATCATTACAAAAACAGTGAAACATATTTATATTGATTCCTCAATCCCATAAAAATGTCTCATCAGAAACATTTTGTCTCATTAGAGACAAAATAATATCATAAAGTCTCATAAGAGACATTAGCTGTATAATAAATACATAGTTAATTAAATTAAAGGCATATACCTTTGAACAGACAAATCATAAATCAGTCCTTTTAATAACCAGGACATTAACCTAATAGAGATTATTTCAGAAATAAATGGAATGATAAGTTGCCTTTAATTAAAAGCTAATAGTTCAAATATGTGTTTTTTTTTTTTTTTCCAAGATCTTACAGGAGTTTCAGCCAAGTAGAATAGCCTCAGGAAAGCAAAAAAAAACCCAAATATTTGAACATTTATTCTTTCCCTTCAGTTGGACTAAAGCAGTGTTACCAAGAAGTATTCAAATAATCACCAGTATATCAAAAATAATATGAGTTCTTCTGTTGTACTACATATAAATAATGACAATTTATGAAATATAGTATAATTTTAAATAATATGGCATTGAACAGAGTGTTGAGCACACACGGTACTCAGCCAATACTTTCTAATCTGAAAAAAAAAAAATTTATCACTATTATTGTCACTGTTATAAATATACTACCCTTAGACAAAACATGCACTATAAATCCTGGCAGAAATTAGGATCTATTAAAAATAATAATAATAATAATAAACCATTAAAGAGAAAGAAAAAAATACATCCTGAGCAGCACATCACTGCAGTTCCTGTCTTCATGTAAGCATAAGAACAACTCTAGTTGCTCTCTAGTCAAACTTCTAGTCACTTCAAAGAACCAGCTTCGAGCAGTATCTTATTCCAAACAGTGGCTAGCAGCACATGTTTCTTATTCAGACGCATATTTATCTTCACTGTGCTTTCTACCTGCCTTCTCCTGTTTTACAAGTGCCATGTAGATGCTTCACCTGATTGATCTGATTGATTCACTTCACCTATACTGTGGCCAAGGCATATATATTCACTTTTTCTAGACATGCTTCTTTTTTTCCTAGAAAAATGAAAGAATTGCTGCCAGAAGACAGTAGCAGAATCTGGAGAAAAAAAAAAAAAAAAAAAAAAAAAAAAAAAAACCCTCTAAGAAATGAAAAGAAACAGCTGATTTTTTTTTAGTAAGAGAATCTACAGCTGCATTGCATATTATGAGAGGATAATTTTTTTTATAAAAGATGTACAGCATTTATTTTGACATATACAGTTGATTTTCCCATATCATACTGCTATGAGAAGGTAAGTCAGTTAAAATTGTTTTCTCTGTCTTTCTTGGAATTATATAATGGTGGTAGACATAGACAGGCACATGGTGGTATTGAGTCCACGTAAGGGTAATGACAGTTTTCTATATATTTGGAAAGTGTATTGAATCTTTATTAATAAAAATGTATACCAAAATTTTATTTATTTAGAAGTTGGGACACCATATTTCCAGGTCATTCAGCCTGAAGAAACAAAAGAACTTTGCCACTTTTTCAGTTGCAAAAGAAAGTTGCAACTGAAGCATTTAAAGCTGTATTATTTTATGCTTCTGTCACAGAAATACCTCTGCAAAGGGTTGTACTCACACACATTTGATTCTAAGTTCCAAACTGTTTTTTATCTGTACATCTGTACACACACATACATGCATATATATAACTCCTGTAATTAAAATATGTTGTATTATTTAATCTGGTTGTAAACATATAAATACTACTATCAATGATTGTATTTTCAGTTAGGACTCATAGAAGCAAGCAGTATCATTTATATAGCACAAAAATTGTATTAGTAACACTCATGAGACCAGAGTACTTTTAGGAGTAATAGTGTCTCAGAAAGGTATTAATACTTTTCTCTTAAAAATTTAGATACAACTCTGAAGATCAGCAAATAGTTTGCATTCTTTTCACTAAAATATAAAATATATGCATTCTTTATACTTTATAACATTAAACATCCCCAACAGAAGATATTTAGTATTTGGAATGAAAAATGTACAAAATTTTAAACAGACATCATAGTGGTTAGCGGTTACACAAGAAACAGAGATATCTGGAAATACATTTCCAATGTCACGTCTTCAAAACTAAGGTAAATTACAGAAACACATCTCAACTGTTTCCTGAACTCCAGGGAGGAATTATTTTCCTTGCTTGCTTATTCGTTTCCTTAGCTTCTTGTATGTTTTGATCAGGATGGAACCCTAATAAGGATACTGCAATTTCAGTATCCTTGGTTGAACTGCATCATCGAGATCAACAGAAAAACTCATTGAAACTATATTTCTCCCCTTTTTCAGAATTTATTGGCTAATGTTTTATCTCTTTGTTTCTATATCCTTGGAACTAAACATATATTTACAGTAGAATTCCTTACATTGTTTTGACCATGTGAAGTATTTCTGTTAAATGCACTTTGTTCATATGTTGGTTCTTCTGAAGATTTATGGAAGCCACAATATATATGTCTGAACATTACTACAGAATGCTTCAAGAAAAGGAAGAAACAGACAGTAGCTAAGCAGATGAATTTATATTTTAAAGATCCTAATAAGTGTGTGAGAACTGTCCTTTCAGCAAGGTAGTGGAAACAAATGTGTTAGCAAAGAGCATATTGGTCTCAAAAGAATGGATAAGAAGCTTGGAATTGATAAAGTCTGAGTGCTCCGGGATGCTGGAAATAGTTCAAAGTGGTCTTTGGTGAATGGCTGGGAAACATTGAAATGATATTGGAAACATTGATACTTTTTTTTTTTTCCCCTTCCATTCATAGAAACACAAATAATTTCTAATGATTTACAGTTGATTAGAACAGTCAATGGAACCATTTCTGGAAATTCATGTTAGCACTATAGAAAGCTTAAATGACTATTAACAAAGAAAACGTTTATCCAAAAATCATTAAATTATAGTTTTTAAGGGCACTTAAAAATGGAAAAATTGCAGTTGGGAAGTTAATAGGCAGCTAGACATCTGTCCATGGGGTACCTTACTTTAAGGCAATTCTTGAAGATTACATGCTGGAGTGGGGTCACGTGTTGTGGCGTGCCAGGGCAACTGCTATGGGGAAGGCAAACCCTTTGCATTTTCCACTCACTTGGTTTTCCCCTGGGGAGTGGTTTTTGGGGTGGGGAGGGTGTCTGTGTGCCATTTGCAATCCTTGGTTAGCTAGCCCAGCTTGAAGCCCATACAGTGGGGAAGAGGGCCCCAGATGTGAGCCAGGGTATTAGACAGACAAAGGTGCCATGCTGAAATCTGAGGGATCTACAAATGGGTTTGTGAACCAGAGAGTGGCGGTGTGTGCACTTTCACTAGTGAACCTCAATCTTTACTAAACCAAGAGAAGGAGGGTGACTTGGCTATTTGTACCTATGTTTCTTTATGTGAGTTCTGATAATGTCATATGTAAGTGTTATGGAAGGCAATGCCTTGTCTGTAGCTGTAGACGTATGCATAGCTGGTTGTCCTCTGTGTGTGTTTGCCTCTAGGTACCTGCTCAGCCGCACTACTAGTTAAGTCTGCAAATGGAAGAGCAGCAGCTGCATCCATCAGGTTGGGATGGAGAGACCTCTGGGTCCTCAGGCACACTGGGCTGGACTCCAGTGATGGGAAGGAGGGATACCTAAGTTCTCTAGCATGTTGGCTCCCAGCATCCCTTAAAACATTTTACATGACAATTCAATATAGTTCAAGACAGAGAGACACATTGTGAAAGTGGAGAATTCAAACAGACAGCACAGGAGAGCTGAAAGGATATTCTCTGAGTCAAGAATGAAAGGATATTCTCTGAGTCAAGAACAGAATTAAAGAGTAAAGAAACAGAAGTAGTGATAACGTAGGACATCCTGTGAATTTACTACTGGAATTATGTATTATTTGATCAATGGAAAAATGATATGAGCTTGCACATTTGATGTTTCACCACAGGAATATGGTAGCCACTGTGCTTACTCACAATTGTCAAAGCAATGATACAAATGGAAGGCAATACATGAGATGACAGAACTGATTAATGAAACCTTCTAAATAATGGAAAGTCATATGGTGAATTATTCAGATAACCATTTTTATATTATCAAGCAACAGATACAGATAATCTGGCAAATGCATATATGCATCACTCGTACTGATTTGTAGAAAACTGCAGACTTAGCTGTGATCAAAAGTTTCTGAACATCATAAAAGAAATCATAAAAATGTAAAAGAGAATATTTGGATAGACTATCAGGATCTAGGGATCAGGGAAGTCGTCAAAACTGATAATGTGCTTCTCAAGGCTCAAAAGCTTTGCCTGCTCTAGTAAATTAAATATAAACCAGATTTTTGTCTGTCATGGAGGATAACTGCATGGAGTGGCCTGCTATTAAGACTTTCTTATGATCCAGAATATAGCAGATACATCCACAATGCCTGCTGGGAATCATCCATAGCCAGTGCTAACTGGCTGCCCCCAAGCAGTGATTTGGGAAACTGTTACTGGCATGAGCCAAAGATTTTCAGGGATCAATCTGATGACAGAATATACAAGAGCACATCTAGGAACATTTCTAGAAACTGCTTTTTTGATGTTTATTGGTGTTAAAGTTGCATGTTGCTTAGTCTTTACCATTCACTTTTTAACTGTTTATTTCAAGCTTAGGTCACTGGATAATTTAGCTTCCTATTACATAATATCGCACAAGAGCATTTTCAATAAATCTGCCTATTTCACAAGTGTTTTATGAGCCCTTTGCCAGTGACTATTAAATGTGCATCATGCATTCACTAATCTCTTTCACCCTGTCACGTTTCTCCTCTGAGCATTACAGCTGTGGGCATCCCTCAATAACTCCAGGCCACTGTCTCCTTGATACCTGAACCCACAGTCCCAGACCTGGTGGCGAGATGTGGAGACTGGCATACGGATTCAGAAGCTGACATCAGAACAGGCTGCTAGTCAGCTGCCTGATTTCCATTTTCTGTTGCCTAGCAACCTTCCTCTGGTAGGAATCCCAGAATACAGATTGGGAAAAAGCCTGAAAAACTGAGAGTAGATAATCAAGGAGCGGGTGAGATAACTGAAAGAAAAAAGAAAAAAAAAATTACAAATAAAGGGATCCATTTTATACACCTCTATTCATAAGTGTGTGCATGGACATTCATTTGTGTGCTATTTATAATTAGAAGAGTAAAGATAGCACTGTGGTCCAGGATGCCTGGGCCCCTGAAGATGACACCAAGAAACTAAGGATTTAAAGGAATATATAAATAAAATGGAGATGAGCTCTTGTATAATGACAGTTGTAGATTAAAGGAACTAAATGCAGAAATCCATCTACTCTTCCATTAAACTTTCAAGAATGTTCTTGAGTTATTATGGCATGTATTCAGAAAGAAAATCTCAGAGAGTTAGCCACATTTCTAATGTCCGGCTTTTTCACTTTGGTATAAATGTACATAAATGAGAAGCTGTAGCATTCTGGAAACACCAGCCACCTAAACAGCTCTACAGCTCTAAATATGTACCATAATTTTGAAATTGAAGACATTTTTTAACTTGTTCTGATGTGAATTGTTATGCCAAAGACTGAGGTGTGTGACATATCACACTGCCAGAAAATAAATATGTACATACATACATTCATAAATAAATATAAGTATCTGCTTGCAGGATATGGACCCCTCACTGTGTCTTAAAATACTATCAAAAATGATATCCTTACAGAGAGGTCTGCCCAAGTAGGCAGTCTAGTCGTAGCACCCATAGAAGTGCCATATTTGAAAGAGTACATGGCTATTAGCTGTTTCCTAAGAAAGACAGAAGGTCATACATCTCCTTGGCTGCCTTTTAGTAACAGGACATGTGTAGGTGAATAGATCACCTGAATGAACAGTTCTGAGGCACAGAGAGATTTCATCAAGTTTCAAGCATTTCCTTCTCAGTATGTGACTACTGTGAATCTCCACCTGAGATGCCCACTGAGTGTATTCACTAACAATGTATAGGTAGCTTAGTTTGAATCTCACTATTTTTAAGCTCTTCAAGATTGAATTCAGCAATGGAAGACAGTGACCAGAAGACTCTAAGCTGTTCTACAACCCAACTCTAAAAATACTGCTAATATGGAAAGGAAGCGAGGGAGAGGGGAAAAACACAAAAGGATTAAGCCTCACATAAATCCATATTCCTCTTTATTTCTTCGGTATTTCAAGTGTCAGAGGAATGTAGAATCAATCACTAATTGCTGCTGAACAAAAGAGTATAAATTATGGCTTATGTCAGTGCAACTTTTCTTTCTAAGCCTTACACCTTTGCTTCTGACTTTTCTTTCTTGAAGAATTAACCACTTCCTTGTGTTACTAAAAAATCTGATTCTTTTTGCTTTAAGATCAAGTGAAGTAGTATAAGCTTATGCTGTGATGAAGGATTCATTCTGTTGACCACCTGAAGCAAACAGGTTGTAGTTAGGTTAGAATGCAGGTAGGGTAAGGTAGTATAAAAGCATTGGCTTTTGAGGCTTGAGTGTGGCAATCCATGTGGATGTGTGTCTAAGAGCTTGCTCCACATTTTTGGTTGTCTATGGAACATGAGGAGTTATTGGGTTGGAAGGATGTTGGCATAAACTGCAACTAAGGCCACTTGCTGTCAGACCCATGAAAGGTTTGTGTCACTGCAGAAATCTGTCAGTATGGACCTCTTGCAGTGAGCTTCTGGCATTATGACATTTATTAAAAGAAATATTCCTAGCTCTTCTATTTTGATTCTTCAGAGATTTTGAAGACAATGACGACAGTGGGGGACTTTGTCTGTAAGCTGCCCCAGGTATGCTCAGAATGTCCTTCTTCGACACTCCTGCCCCTATTTAGCCTCTGTCCTCCACTCTGTTTAGTGTAAGATTTATTCACCATATAGGCGAATTTGTGAGAGTACTACCACCCCATCCCCTCAGAGAGGAATTGACTGTTTGTTTCAGAGTGCCCTTCTAGCAAGCAAATTTAATCATGCAATTCACCATCTGGGGTGCAGGCAGCAATTGTAATATTTATTGGCTGAATATGTGTGATGTCATCTGCATGACCTATCTGCTTTTGAATTAGCTGTAAATGTGAAAACATGGAGTCCAAGTGTACCAATTTCAAAAGTTGTTTCTGTGACACAGGAAGCTGTGGCTCTCCTTTCAGAACTGTCTTAAAGAGATTACTGCTTTTTGTCCAGAAGAGTGACCTATTAATTTCCAGTGAGTATAAGGCAAAAGTAAGGCAAAAGTGGTCTTTCTAGAAGAGAAGAGAGGCCCTCCAAGGTCTTTTTTTTTTTTTTTTTTTTTTTTTTCAAAAGGGAGTGACAGTTTTGAGAAAGGATCAAAACTGAGCAGAAATATGGAGAGCAAGAGTGGGAGAAGGAGCGGGTTTTAGTGTGATGCCCTGGAGAATTTTTCCTTCATGTTGTTCTATTGTAGTCCTGATGAAGATGAGTCACCTGAATCACTCCAGCTGAAGGCTGTCTATCCATAATACCTTTCATTGTGTAAAGAGAGGAAAAGGATGTCTGGCTTTACACAGATATCTCATGATTAAGTACAGTTTGGGAGAAGCACTAACTTAAATTTAGATCTCTATTTTTAGGCCTCTGAATCACACTCCATCAGAAAGAATTGTGAAGGTGCAGTAAGGGGTCATTGTGAGCCAAAGAATCATACTGCAGTCCCTCTCTCAAATTTCCTACAGCGAGGATGAATAGCTATGGAAATACTTTATAGTACTGTTCTGCAGTTAAACCTTCAAAGAAAAGAATCATAGGAAAAAAATGGGGAAAAACTGCAAAGCTATGAGTCCTACCTAGATTGCACGTAAGATATGTTAGAAGGCAAAGTCAATTAATGCATTATAGATGTTGTACAGTCATCACATCTCCTATTATCACAATTTTATTTGCTGTGTTTGGCTAGAGTCTGGTACACTGACATTTAAAACTAATCTACTGGGAGAGGTTCTTCCAAGACTAAAATTAAAATCACGTGCAATCATGTGCTTACCTTTCAGAAGGGCTATTGGGAAGCAAGATATTTTCTAGCATCTAAATACATGATTAAACAAAGGCTCCTTAATTACACTAGACTCATTAACTCATACATAAAATAAATGTTCATTTTAAAATTATTCATATGATTGAATTCATGTTGTTGAATATTGTGCATTAAATAATTTTTCTTTAAACCAAAACCATTAGGTGCATATTGTTTTTACAAATGTTTACCATGTGTTTCACAGTGATGTGGTTATAATTAAATAGGTTACAGGGCTTATTTTTGAGAAGGATCTCTTCCAATTATATCATTGTGAAGCCCAGTTCTTTGGAATTGTAATTCTTCATACTTTTTTTAAGTCTTATTTTCATTTGAAACAATGTATGCTATACAGATGTATCACATACATTATATTAGAATATCTGTATTCTAATTATATATATATATATATTAGAATATCTGTAGCTTTTTTTTTTTTGCTAAGTTTTCTAAAGAAAATTTTACCTTAATGATGATGGACAAAAACACCCTGCAAAAATTTTTCACCATACAAATCTTGTTTGCAGCTTCAGTGGAGAGATATATTCTCTGCAACACATTAGGAAAGTACTTAACTTCTGCTAAACTGCTGAGATTCTGCCATTCTCATTCCTCAGCATCAATAAAAGGCTTCATTTTTTAGTTCTCTCTTGTGTGGTGCAAACTATGGGATTTAACTTATAAATATGGAGTCTAAATTTGTTCTATTTTTATAGTTGTTGTATAGCTGCATATGCAGTCTATGGCTGTGTGCACATCCGTGGCACTTAAGTAATTAAATCTGGGGGTCATCCAAGAAGACCTCAGGTAGTCATATGCATAGATGAGATAGTGGACTGGATTGAGATAAAGTTATTGACTGAATAGTCACTGTCCCTCTAAAGTATTTGACTAACGGGCACAGGGGCTTAACAGATCAGAATTTCAAACTATTTCCCCAGGCAATGTCTAGACCAGTCTGTATGTTCAATGTCATGAATAACATCCTGCATAGAGAATGTGGCCATATCAAAGACTCCCAGGAGGTCCCTGTGCAGAATTGACCAAACTGTGTATAGTTAAAACACTGGTAAGAGTCAGTACTAAGTGCTTGTACAGATGCAGAAATGGTCACGTAGGACAGTCTTCTATTTTCTTTTAAGATAACTAGGAGACGTTCTGCACATGATTTAAGACAATAGTAATGAATGAGATGTGCTGGAGTGGTGCCATATTTCAGGGAGCAGCAAGAAGAGCAGGACTGTTTTTGAGAGAAGATGAGCTGAGACCCAAGGGTGACCTCAGCAAAGACCCCCCAGCAATAGTGAGAAGGCACAGTCCTGCAGCATCCAAGCAGAGCTGGGATAGGGACAGGAAAAGATCCCATCAATGGTCCAGAAATCATCAGACAAACAAGGTAACAAGTCAGAGGCATGGTCAATCCAGGAAATCCAAACAACTGTTCAGAAACAGAAGTCAGGTACATCTACAGTGTAGCTCAAGCCTAGGACTTCATTATGAGTGCCTGAATCTGTGACACATCAAAGAATCTATGTTATCTTCTGAAACACTAATTACTATTAATAAAATTAATAGTATTCAGAATTCATATTTGGAAATAAGTATATGCCATAATGAGCTTGATACCATAGATATTTTCGGATAAGTTTTCAAGAATATTATTGGTATATTGTATTAGCAAATTATTCATGTGAGTTTACAAACAGATCCCACATGAAAGTAGATAGCTGAATACTAATCACATAGCCTATCCAAATACCTTGCAAATATATTTGCTAAAGCTGCTTGCAGGTAGCAGTGATTTGAATGCATAATGCCTTTCAAGTCTATTAAAGTTTTCACTCTTTGGGAATTCAGAGAGTAAGAGTAGTGGCTGAGTTTCTCAAATGAAACACTAAAATTACATTAATTACATTCTGTTTTCATAGAAAGCCTATCATGTTTCCTCCTTTGTCACTGTGGTACAGTGTGTCCACAACTGGTTTCAAACATGTCCCTATTGCTAACAATATAGCTAACAATCACTCTTCCTATATGAAGGCTAGCAAAATATAAATCCAAGCTGTGTCTCGTCTTATAATTATTTTTTGTCAATGTCAGAATATAGATCATTTATTGGCAACAAAGTCTAATGAAGATATGCTGTTTGGCTTTCAGTCAGGCCTGTACTTCAGCAGAGTCTTTCCTCATGAAAGAAAGGGAATTAGTCAAAAGTAATTTAAAGACAACCTATGAGAAAACACTGATATCAAAGTATATGATATTACAATAAGACAGTATTCTACCATAAAGATGAGAATGCAGGACTGAAAGGAATATTTTCAGTCCTTAGTTCTTGTTCCTATGCGTATGGAAAGCCATCAAAACTGTAGCATCCTCTCTAAACAAAAGAAAGCATCAACAAAAAACAAGCCTTTTTGTGTTGCTAATTCTCTTATTAAAATAAATTGCTAATTTACATGTTAACTCTATTCATAGTCACTTTATGCCTATTTGTTCTTGCACCAACATTTATCCCTTAGCTTTAATAAGCTCTTTCTGATTCCCTACTTTTTTATTAGTCTCTTCTCAGCTTCATTTTGACTGGCTTAAGAGCACCAGATTTTTTTAGCTGGTGTTCTTAAAATAAGCTTTATAGTCTTCTAATCCCCCCAAGTCACCTTTCTCTGAGTCTCTTATAAGTCTTTTATCTTTTTATTTTTACATGAATTAACAGAGTTTTCAGTAGTTTAGTACTCATAAATTTTTCCATTATAATATCTTTCTATCACTACTAGAAGTCCTTTGCATGGTATTTTTTAAAAGATTTCCCTTGTCTTTTTTTTTTTTCTATTTCTCTATTAATCTGTCAGTGCAGTCATGGACCTGATTTCCTACTGCAGAGCTTTTAGTTAATCTAGTAGAAACTCAAATTATAAATCCCTAGGCACATGACCCTACTAAATTTTATTCCATTAGGTTGTTGGTTTTTTGCCCTTTTTTTTTTTTTTTTTTTTTAAATCCTGGAAGATCATCTCATTATTCCTGTATTATATTCAGATCTGCCTGTATATTAATGGTATCTCTCAACTTTGTGTCATAAAAAATTTACTTAGAATGTTCCTACTTTTTTTTAGAATCAGTAACTAAAATTGTTCTCTGGAGTGAATGTAACATTAGCACTGTTTAGGCTCCATTTTCTCCTTGAAATCATCTTTTTTTTTTTTTTTTCCACATTCTGTACCTGTCCTTTAATTTGTAATTAGCTATAGTTCAATTAAACTTTTTTCAAGTTTCACTAGAAGTTTGGGTAGGCAACATCTGCTAAAACATACATTTTTCAAAACTTGGTATGATCAACTTTATTGAATTCGTAGTAAAACAGCTGCAGATGTGCAGCAGATATATTTCTTAGATATAAAATGTATAAGATGTAAGTAGATCTATGTCCAAAAAGAAACTTGATGGTTACCTGATTTTTTTTTATCATTTCTAGAATTTTTGATGCAATACACTTAAATAGTTGTGCTGGATTGTACAGAGAAGATGGAGCCAGCCTCTTAGCAGTGGAGCATGGTGGGAGGATAAGGAAAGCGTCGCATCACTTGGAACAACAACAACAACAAAATATTCTTTTTCACCCCCCCAGAACGACATCATAGTTTACCCTGCTCTGGGCAGAAAGTTGTATTAGAGATCTCCTAAATTCCTCTGTTATGTGTACTAAACTAATATCCTCTG
>VZSV01000040.1:3248605-3279669 GCA_013398735.1 Nothocercus julius
AATGTTGTTAAGATTTGATCAGAATGTAATTACTAGACAGGTTTTTAGTGTAATGGTCTATTTTAAGGTAAATAGTCACCAAACTTAGACATTTCTTCTTTATTATTTTATGAACAGTAAAATCAAAGAAAATGGAAACTAGTAGTGTAGTACATCAGTTTCTCAGAAGTGACCTTTCCTGGTCATGATGATTGTTTTTCCCCAGTTTCCAGCATGGCATTTGTGTTGCTTTTCCTTGTAAAGTTCAGGTTATAGAAGATGTAAATAGCTGACTGCTCTTTTAACATCTGCTTTAAGTTGGGGTTATAGATATGAATTATCTCAACGTTGTGACTAGGAGTAAATGCACAGAATATAGATGTTGTCTTAGTATCATAGCCTTCTACAGAGATTATAAAGCCAATAAACTTGTCAACAAATATTTTGCAAATGTCACAAAGTCTACGATCTGTCCTGTCACTAGATGGGGTGTCACACACGTTGCAGAGCATGTCTGTGACCATCCGTTAAAATAAATAAATAAATAAATAAATAAATAAATAAAGGATGAGTTATATGTGAAATAGTTTTACAGAGCTCATCTGTCTGCCTCTTTCTTTCTGACTCCCCAAGTTTCCTGAGAAGGATGAAACCGCATGAATGAATGGACTTTGCTTCATCTTTGTGTAAAATTCTTATTTACATCACCAAAATTTAGGCTGTGGATTGAAGATGTTAACTTTACATATCCAGAAGATCATCAGCCCTAAAGAAAAGAAATTTGACAAGTCATCCCTACAGAATGACTGTGACATTCTAGTTCTGAGGTTTTATTCTAAGTGAAAAAGTCAAGAAGACATCTAATTTTTAATTAGTCCTCCCCATTTGGGAGATCATACGATTTTACTGGCAGAATTAGCAAGTGAAATCACTTAAGAGCTGCCATGTAAATGTCCGCTGCCCCTAGGGCCTCATACTAAATGAGTACAGTGTTAACCTGGAAACATTATTATTGATTTTAAACGAGAGCAGCTCTGAAATTTTGAGGAAATCATTAAATTGAAATAATTATTTTGATTACTTTCTTGATCACTGCTCATGGAAATTAGGCACATAAATCTTCTTTTAATGTATAAAAGAGGACAATTCCTGTCTACTAATTAGGATAACACATTTCAAATCATTTCATGGATATTCTATAGTGCTTTCTGACTAGGAGGATGAGTAGCTTGCAGGACATATCAAAACAGGGAACAAACAGGGCTGCAAGACTTTGCCACGTTGCTTTTTATTATGAGTTCTTTTGGTAGCATTGCATTTGGTAACATTTAAACAACGCATAATGTTTTATTGAAATAATTTAGAATAATAAACTGAGACGATATTGAGTGGTTGAGTTTTGGTGTATCATTTGAGTACTAAAATTCAGTCATATTTCCATAGTGAATTTGTGACTCATTTAATTTGATTACAGGAAAGATGAACGTTGTATCAGTATGGCAGCTCATTTATGGCAGAACTGTGAGACTCGACTTATTCTACATTTGATCTTCTTGATTTGTCGTGCCTATCCAGTTGTGAATCATCGCGTGGGAACATATAGACAGCCATCTTGTATTAAGAACTCAACCCCACAGAAGTTTGTGAGTAAGGTCTTGATGAGCCCTGAAAAACTATCACAAATACTTACCGCCCTTTAACTACCTGGAAACAGTGTCTAGAAATAATCATAGATCTGTTCAAATGAAGAAAACATGTTATGTTTTTAAAATGCACGGGACTACTTGCGTGGATGGATTTGAGGTACTTGTACAAATTGTTCTGCTAATACAAAAGCTTAATTTAAATAGAATTGACCATATAAAGATTGAAAACTGTTCAGTGGAAAAAATGAGCAGTCACAGCATGTGATATGCATAGCGTAGTATATTTTCTAGTAAGAACACCTTATAGAATAATTTTTGAAAGCATAATATAGAAGCATAATTTTCACCAATCCTTTCCCTCTTTTACTAAAAAGGCTGCTGTATGACATCTTAAAATAATTATGTATTATTAGCATTTTCAAATGTATATTTACAGAGTAAGACTGCTAAATAGAATATCTTGACTTCACACACCCACACACCCATTCAAAGTAAATATGGATTCCCCTTTTTAAAATCAAAACAGAAGTATAGAAATCTATCTCAGTATTGGGGAAGAGTGGTTTTAAATGCAGTTTGAAATAGTCTGAAAGGGTAAATAAGAGCATATATATATATATGTGTGTGTGTATATATATGTACAAACATCCAAACATTTTAAAATGATCAGAGAATAATGAAAAAATTATCATAATAGAAAATGGAAGAAAAACTTCCATCCTTCAGGAAACTTTGCAGTCACTGGAATGACAGAAAACTTACCCAGAGGAGAATCTCATCCATTTTTGACAGCCTTGGAGATGCATTCCTTTCTTAGTCACTGGTAGTTTAGAAAAGAAATGTGTAGGAGCAACGAGGTTACAAAGATGATAACGAAGTGGAAATAAAATAATAATAAAATAATAAAATATATTTCTTAATATTATCAAGATTAACATTAAAAAAGGATTAAAAAAAAGCAAAGAACAAAAAACAAAGCAGATTCACTAACAAGCTGTATCACATCTTCACAAGTATAATTGTATATAGTCCCATCAAAACTAGGAAAACAGCCAATTTACACTGAAATAGATTTTGTCTTTCTATAATACAGCACTATTAATGCAGTTAATACAGCATTTGGGGCTGCTTTATCAAGATTACTCTTTCCTATTATTTTCACTAATAGTTTCATCTGCTCTGTGATCAAAATCAACACTTGTCCTATGAAAAATATCAAGAAATAGCAATTTGCTTCTAAGACAGTCAAGAAGGATGTGAGAATTCATTAAGAGTTGAAAGACTTCTGTTAAACAAAAGCAAAATACTTGAAAATGCACAGAAATCAGTCTAACAAAATGAAGATGCATTTCCTATACTAAAAAAAATATATATTAGACTGAAAGACATTCAGTTTTATAGTGCTTTTGATCATGCAACCATTTGCAGCTGCAGAAAATGGATATAAATCATTATCATTTTTATAAGAATGTAAAAAGTCCTCAAATTGCACAATCTTTGGATGATCCCTAGTTGGTCCATTTTTTATATGTGTTATTCTGACAACATAGTACCTTCTATTGGTTCTGTCAGATTCTTCTCTACAGTTCTGTCAGAAACAGAGTTTAAAGAAACTGCTTCAGCAACTACTTTGCCAACGGTCTTTATGAGTAATAACATGGGTAAATATATAAAGAATTAATGTCAGTTATAAATACCACTTCAGTATATTCATTCCAGGATTGAAAATTAACATGTGTTTGATCTGCTGGCCAGTCAATATGGTGTCGCAATGGGCAACAGGCAATGGAAGGCTACGTACTCTTTAGGAAGGACAGGCTGGGAAGGCGAGGTGGGGGAGTTGCTCTTTACGTGAGAGAGCAACTGGAATGCACGGATCTCAGCCTGGGGGTGGATGATGAGCGAGTGGAGAGCTTGTGGGTGAGGGTTAAAGGGCAGGCTAACGTGGGAGACACTGTGGTGGGGGTCTGCTATAGACCACCTGACCAGGACGAGGAAGTCGATGAGGCCTTCTATAGTCAGCTGGAAGTAGGCTCACGGTCACAAGCCCTGGTTCTCATGGGGGACTTCAACTACCCTGACATCAACTGGCGGGACAACACAGCCAGGCACAAATAGTCCTGGAGGTTCCTGCAGTGCGTAGATGATAACTTCTTGATGCAGATTGTGGAGGAGCCAACGAGGAGAGGTGGGCTACTGGACCTCGTGCTGACAAATAGAGAGGGGCTTGTTGGAGATGTGAAGGCGGGGGGTAGCCTTGGCTGCAGTGATCGTGAGCTGGTGGAGTTCAGGATCCCTGGTGGAGTTCAGGATCCAACGAGGAGGGAGCATGCAGCCATGGACTTCAGGAGGGCCAACTTTGGCCTCTTCAGAGACCTCCTCGGAAGAATCCCATGGGCTAGGGCTCTAGAAGGAGGGGAGCCCAAGAGAGCTGGTTGGTTTTCAAGCAGCATCTCCTCCACGCCCAGCAACAGTGCATCCCTGTGTGCAAGAAGTCAGGCAGAGGGGGCAGGAGACCTGCGTGGATGAGCAAGGAGCTTGTGGCAATGCTCAACAAGAAGAAGGCGGTATACAGAAAGTGGAAAAAAGGACAGGCCCCCTGGGAGAAATATAGGAATGTTGTCAGGGAATGCAGGGAAGTGACACAGAAAGCTAAGGCACGGTTGGAATTCAATCTGGCAAGGGATGTTAAAAATAACAAGAAAAACTTCTTTAAATATATTAATAGCAAAAGGAAGATCAGGGAAAATGTGGGTCCGCTCGTGAATGGGGTGGGGGCCCTGGTTACAAGAAACACAGAAAAAGCAGAGTTGCTGAATGCCTTCTTTGCTTTGGTGTTTACCAAGGGCAGCCCTTTAGAGTCCCAGGTCCTAGGGACAAGAGAGGAAGCCTGGAGAGTGGAAGACTTGTCCCGTGTTGAGAAAGACTGGGTCAGAGAGCACCTAAGGAAACTCGATACCCACAAATCCATGGGCCCTGATGGGATGCACCCCAGAGTGCTGCATGAGCTGGCGGATGTCATAGCTAAGCCGCTCTCCATCATCTTTGAAAGGTCCTGGAGAATGGGGGAGGTGCCGGAGGACTGGAAGAAAGCCAGTCTTCAAAAAAGGCAAGAGGGAGGACCCAGGCAACTACGGGCCAGTGAGTCTCACCTCCATCCCTGGAAAAGTGATGGAACAGCTCATCCTGGCAGTTGTCTCCAAACATGTGGAGGACAAGAAAGTGCTCAAGAATAGTCAGCATGGGGACACCAAAGGGGAAATCCTGCTTGACTAACCTGATAGCCTTCTATGACGGAATGACTAGCTGGATGGATGAGGGGAGAGCGGTGGATGTCATCTACCTTGACTTCAGCAAGGTTTTTGACACCGTCCCTCACAGCATCCTTCTGGGCAAGCTCCGGAAGTGTGGGATAGATGAGTGGACAGTTAGGTGGATTAGGAATTGGCTTGATGGCAAGGCTCAGAAGGTGATGATCAGTGGTGCAGGGTCTATTTGGAGGCCTGTGGTTAGCGGTGTCCCCTGGGGGTCAGTCCTCAGCCCAGTCCTGCTCAGTTTATTCATTAACAACCTGGATGAAGGGATGGAGTGCTCCCTCAGCAAGTTTGCTGATGATACCAAACTGGGAGGAGTAGCTCATAGCCAGGAGGGCTGCGCTGCCATCCAGAGGGACCTGGACAGACTGGATAGCTGGGCAATGAGAAATCTTATGAAATTCAACAAAGACAAGTGGAAGGTCCTGCACCTGGGGAGGAATAAACCCAGTCACCAGTACAGGCTGAGGACTGACCTTCTGGAGAGCAGCACTGCAGAGAGGGACCTGGGTGTCATGGTGGATGACAAGTTGACCATAGGCAGTAGTGCGCCTTCGTGGCCAAGAAGGCCAATGGGATTCTGGAGTGCATTAGGAGGAGCATCTCCAGCAGGTGGAGGGAGGTGATCCTGCCCCTCTACTTAGCCCTGGTGAGGCCACATCTGGAGTACTGTGTCCAGTTCTGGGCTTCACAGTACCAGTGGGATGTGGAGCTGCTGGAGAGACTCCAGCGCAGGGCTATGAGGATGATCAGGAGCCTGGAACATCTGCCCTATGAGGAAAGGCTGAGAGAGCTGGGCCTGTTCAGCCTGGAGGAGAGAAGGCTGAGAGGAGAGCTGAACAGTGAATAAAAGTACCTCAAGGGAGGCAGTGAGGAGGATGGGGCTGGCCTCTTCTCAGTGGTGGCCGCTGGTAGGACTAGAGGAAACGGCCACAAACTGAAACACCTTAAGTTCCACAGGAACTTAAGGAAAAATTTCTTGACAGTGAGGGTGACAGAGCCCTGGAAGAGGCTGCCAAGAGAGGTTGTGGAGTCTCCTTCTCTGGAGATCTTCCAAACCCACTTGGACGCAGTCCTGTGCTACATGCTCTAGGTGACCCTGCGTGTGTAGGGGGTTTGGACTAGATGATATCTAGAGGTCCCTTCCAACCTTAAGCATTCTATGATTCTATGATTCTATGATTCTACGATTCTATGATCAAAAGTCATGATTTTTCATTTCTTTCAGTTCAAACTTTTTCCTTTGCACTATATTTTGTTGTGATTTTTCATGAAAACTTCAGTCATCTCTCTCTCTCAAAAGAATAATAAAAAAAAAAAAAGAATAAGAAGAGACCTATTGACTTAATGGAAAGTGACATTCACTTACAAAGGAAAATGATTTTTTTTTTAATCTCCAAACAGTATGAACTCATCAAGGTATAACCAAAGAAAATTGTTGAGCAGATTCTACTTCAAACACTTGAAAAGTACAGTGCAGAATGTCATTGCATGTTATTCACCTTGCTACTCAGTAGTTCCTCTGCTCTTTTCAGTAACTGGTCTTCATTCAGCTATGTCAGGCTTCAGCAATAGTAAGAATGCTTTATGAGCCTGGTTGTGTTGTAAGACAAAGATTGCTGTAAGCAGTCATATCATATTCATTCAGTTGTGGTCTAGCATACTGATGGCAACAGGTAGGGGATTTTGCTTGTTATATAGGTGCAAATCTTGTGATCTGTCAGTAAATATCTAAACTCACTAGGAGACTCTAACTTTCCCTAGTACTCTGGTGTGAACTTTTAGGAATCTAGTTAATTCAAGGCCTAACACCTCTTGGAAGATTGGCAGGTAAATCACACAGGCCTAGTTTAAAAGGTATGGTTATAATGTACTTCCAGGATGTGGGTAGGGCTTGTGATTTTTTTTTACTAATTTCTTTTAAAGAACAGTCACTGAGAGACAAACAGGCATTACAGTTGGATTTTACGTGATTTCCTTGTGGTTGGAGGATTGTTGAGTCTGTGAAAGACCTTCATTTAGTACATATCTCACACTAAGAGAGTGAAATAAACTTTACAGGGAAGTGCTGTTATTTTGCATGACAGGTGCTGGTTTGAAGCAGATGAATACTTTTGAAGCTGTTCAGCCATTTGAAGCTGTTCTATTATACAATAAAGAAAAACAATATTTAGCGTAGCAGGAGAGGTACCACAAGTGTGAAAGAAAATCTTATCTTCTGAAAGCCGGATGATGCGGGTCTGGTACCTCTAAGATCACAATGGAATTTAATCCTAAATTTTCAATTTTTCTGGACATTTTCACTACACTATTATTTTGGATTAATTAAGTAGTACATCCCCCACTATTTTTTTTTTTTTTTTTTTGAGAATGCTTATTAATGTTTTTGAGACATATTATTATAGACTTTTACTACTGACCATTTTTTTGAATCCCTTGAAACTTAGAAGTCCTACTGTTTATAAAAAATATACTATTCTACTGAATGTGCAATATTGTGAATTATGTAGGTATAGTGGGTCCAGATATTCTTTAGTATTGTTTCAAGAGAGCAATGATTAATGGAAGGACTACTTTTGTTAGGTTTCATACTGTATAAATTTATACACAGTTCTTGGCAAGAATATCTAGTACAATAGTCCTTAGGTAATGAGCTATTAAGTTGAACAAGTGAACTTACAGTGCCCTTAGAAATAGAATATTCACATTTACTTCTCATTCATGTCAGAAGTTAATAATTGAAGAAATTATTAACTTCTATCTAACATAGGAAATCAATATAATTTTGCTTCATAAATTGGAATAATTGGAATGATTGGAATATATAATATTGGAATATTCCATTCATAATTGGAATGAACATTCCAATGGGACTAAAATGAAACTTACACATTTTTAAAAAGTAGCTCTAATTATTTTCATTACATAAATAAAGTACCTCACAGCCTTTAAAAATACTTAAATGAACTTCATAAGAGAACATGTTACAGTGCCCAACACTATATTACTGAGTTCTTATGAGTAAAAAAATTAAAAAAAAAAACATTAATCTGCCAAAGGGATGTATACATCTCAAAAGTTTGATCTAGCATGGAGGTACACCAGATCAAATAAGTTTTGCCTTAAGATGCTTGTGTTGTTACTAAATAGATACAACCTTCCCTCTCCCTCCCCCTCAAAAGTCTATTCCGATAAAACATGTCACCAATGGGTCAAAAAGAGACTCTGATTACTACACAGTAACAAAAAAAAAAAAAAAAAAAAAAAAAAAAAAAAAAAAAAAAAAAAAAAAAAAAAAAAAAGGAAAATCAACTTACATAAAATATTTTTGTTGGTTTAAACAGAAAAATTCTGACAGTTGCCATCATAGTTGAAGCACAACTAGAAAATTGCTAGTAGTAGTTGAGGACAAACAAAAATTGGTAGCAGCAGGTGAAATACTGAACATACTGCATCCAACTGAGAGCCAAATCTAGTTTTGAGCTTAGATATAATGATTTTTTTTTCTTGTTCTGTGTTAATGTATTGATACAGACCATGATTCTTGTTTATAGAAAGCTGCAGTCTCCAATCTTACTGCTAAATGCTAGCTATTTTCAAATTACTTAACTTTATAAACTTGAATCTATTCAGCTTACTAAACCTTTTCCCAAAGACTGTAGAGCAATAAATATGATACTAATTTTTAAGGATGTTTGCAGGAGTATGCAGAGAACAACTTCTCTATGTAAATCTTGGGATTTTACTGAACATATTAAAAGACTACTGTGGAAAAAAATAATAAGCATCTGGATAAATAAGACCTACTTGATTCAACAGCTTTCTTCTTGCTTTTCCCTTTCTAACTAGGAAAATACATGTTTTACAAGTGTTACTCTGCAAAATGCACCTTCTTTCCACAAGAAGGGATAGCCTGGTGAATATGGAATACACTAACAATTTAAATAAAGTAAATGTAAATCTGCAAAGATAAGAAGGAAATGGAATCCATATCTGCTATATCCTAATAAGTTGCTGTGCAAAGCAACTTATGTAAGCATAAGTTTTGGGCAAGCAAAACCCCTCTTCCTGTGCTCTGTGTCTTAAGAAGGAGGGTAGTTAATCTTGAGTGGAGAGAAAAACCTCCCTGGAGATCAGCACTGTCTCAAGAATAATGACTTTGAATAGATACCTCTCAGTATTGGCTAACTATTGGCTTGTCGGCCAACATTCCACTCTCTGTCAATCTCAAAATAAGACATGCAACTTCGTTCAAGAAACTAAGAAGAGTCTAACAAAATAAATTGGATTTCATTCTACAATGAATACATTGAGACAAAACTAGATTTAAGAATGAGGTACTGCAATTATATGCCACAATGTGATTCCTTTTTGCATCTAATCCCATTTTAAGCTCAGGAAACACGCTGTTCGTTTCCATCTATTAATGGAGTATATTAATCTTTCTGAAAATCTGTTTATTCATTCACAGTGAGTTATATATAAACAAAGTATATCTGAAGTAATTATGTCAAAAAACAAATTTTGAAACTACAGTAGAAGATATTTTGCTTTTAATATAATTGCAGTAATTTATATCATGAAATTGGATTGACATATTCTGGAGTACACAGTCTTAATTGCTTCTGTAAAACAAACAAACAAACAATCAAACAGAAAGAATCCCTAAGGCACCTTTTATTTCCCTAGATAGCTTGGAAAATTAGAAAAGAGGGGCCTAATGAATATGAGTTATGAGTATGAGGGCATGAAAAGGGATATGAACAATTTTGAGTTGGACTGTACAACATTGGACAAATTATCTGTGGCAGCAACAATAATAAATTCTTGTATAAATATATATATAAATTATCATACAAGTTATTTTATTAATAAAAATTTGTATATAAGCAGACCAATGTCCAGGCTGCTCAAATAAGATTTTTTTTTTTCATTTTTAAAAATGGGATGAATTTTTGTGATTCTAGGTCAGCTTAACAACTACCAGAGTACCATTATTTGTTGCAGAACATTGTAATCTGTTTTTAGTTAAAAAGAAATCATGAAAAGTAGTTCTGAAACTTTCTGGTTAAAAATGTTTGTAAGTTAAATCATACACTTTAAATTATAAATAGCAGAAAGGAACAATATTCTGCAAATTTTCATCACAGAACTCATCACCAACTCTAAAATACAATGTAGATTTTGTGATACGGTTTCTTCCATTTTGAAATTCTTCTGATGCCTTTTATCTTTAGTTTCTTCCATTTCTTTTCTAGTGTACCATTTCTAAAAGTGGAAGAAGTTTATAAAAACATTTAGATTTTTTACGAAATGACACCAGGTGTTTCTTCTTACTTAACTTCTTAATCATTCTCTATCTCATCATTTATATTATCATTTACATGTCATTATGGCCTATCAAACTTATAGGGCTTGTAGTTTACAGTTTCACTTGGTTATCTATCTTGGCCAAAAACTAGTTCCTACCTTCAGCTTTACAGACACATTCCCAAATTAGATTTCTATCCTCCCAGTTAGTATTCTATCAAGGAGGAATAGTATCACATTGACATCCAATGGTGCTAGGATGTTAATTCAATTATATTTGAAATACATATCTCTGACTTATTTGGCTAGATATGCTTCTGCATCTGTTTTCATCATACTAAGGGCATGCATATTCCTGTTACCTTTAATTTTATAGAACACAGACATTTCCTATGGATTTATTTTCTTTTAAGTCTACAAAGACCTTATAGTTTATTGTAAAGATCTGTAAAAATTAAATTAACAAATGTGTGTCTACCATGTTTTCTTTCAGACAAACAATAAAGCATCATATGTAGCTAAAACTGAGATACTCAATTTAGGTTTTCAAGGGGAAACTCCAACAACAGGCAATAATAGTTTATAGTTGAAATGCAGATCACGAAAGCAACAATCAATACCTCTGAAACTGGAATTAACTTTCAATGTGCTTTTTTATTCTCTGTATCCTTCATACCCATATAGTGTTTTTTTTTTAATGTTTTTATTTAGCTAAAATGTTTTATTTTTTCCATAAATCCTCAAATAGGAAATGCAGATAAAAAAACTGCAAAATTATCAGATAGCTTTGTAAGCAAGTGACATTTTATTTTTGAATGTTATATGAGTGTATGTTTTAAGTTTTTTTTTAGTGTGAAAGTAAATGTCTTGTTATCATTTGATGAAGGACCTTATAAACGTGTATAAGCATCAAAATTGAGGATGTAAAGCGGATGGGGCCAACCTTTTCTCAATGATGACCAGAGATAGGCCGAGAGGCAACTGGCCCAAACAGGTACACACTCAGGAAGGTCCATTTGGACATGCGGAAAAACATCTTGACTGTGAGGGTGACAAAGCTCTGGAACAAGCTGCCCAGAGAGGTTGTGGAGTCTCCCTCTTTGGAGATATTCAAAACCTGCCTGGATATGATCCCATGCAACATGCTCTAGGTGACCCTTCTGGAGCAGGGAGGTTGGACTAGATGATCTCTAGAGGTCCCTTCCAACCTCAGCCATTCCGTGATTCTGTGATTGTGTGAATGTGAAAGCCAGAGTTAATCAAAGAGGTTGTTGCAGTTTGAAAGCTGGGGGGCAGGGGAGAGGGGAAGGAGATATCAAAGACTGTGTTAGCTGTATGCCCGACTCTGACAATATCGGATTCATGAACAGTCTGCCGACCGTAGGTCCGATCGCCTTCCTAGGAGCAAACAGAGTTCCCAAATAGTGTGATCAGCTATAAGCTCGACTCTGGCAGTATCGGATTCACAAACGGTCTGGCCACCGTAGGTCCGATCACCCCCTCAAACAAGTAGTCGAGTTCACAAACAGCATGATTTTTTCAAATGCAACATTTACAAAGCAGGTTTCCGATGTCAGTACAGGAAATTCTCTAATACAGCGTGGGTTTTTTAGCTAGCTCTGATGTACCAATGTGCAATCACCACTCACCCCAGAAGATGGGAGAGGGCTCTCCGTCTTGAGTCTGCTCAGGCGGCGTCCCAACCTGAGGCGAGGAAAGGGGGATCAGCCTGTCAACTGACCCAGGAGTTACAATGCAATCTTCCCTCCCTCACTTCTTAGTCTCCTCAAGCAGCGTCCTGACCAGAGGGGAGGAAAGGGGGATCAGCCCATCGACAGTGTGAGAACCTGGCATAAATGATAGATAGCACCATGAAGGACAGAAGAGATGCACAGATGGTTAAGGTGGAGTTATCTTAGAAATGAGTGAACAAATAATTGTAGGGGCATACTGGGGTCTCTTTGGGGAGTAATAAACTGCAAAGGCAGCACTGCCTAGATAACCACATCAGTAAACCCGTACAAGACTGCAGTTTCCCAAGCAGCCATGTCAGGAAAGTCCAGATTGGATAAGAATGTAGCAAAGCGGGACCAGCTTTGGTCCCCCCAAGAAACTAAGGGCAGTTTATCTGTGAGAAGATTTTGGCAGAGACACATACAGAGGCAGAAGACACATACAGAGGCAGAAAACACACAAACAGTCTTCTTAACAAAGAAACCTAATTTATGATTAATAAACATAGGACAAACATAAAAGGGATCATCAAATAGGTGGAAAGTTGCTGCAGAGAATGAATTTTTCTCCACTGTGAACTCAGAAAGAAATAACAAAGTTTCACACACCCATATATACAGACAGATGCACAAACACACATATGGGGAACATGCATCAATACAGAGGTAGATCGACTAGGTAGAAAGCAGTCCTGCAGAAAAGGATATAGAGGCCCTAAAAGACAAAAAGGTAAATATAAGTCAGCAGCATGTCCTTGCCACAGTGAATGAAAATTGCATTTGGAGCTTCATTAGCAAGAGTACAGCCTGCAGGTCAAGGGAAGCGATTAGTCCCCTCAACACTTTCAAGGTTTCGCCTGGAGTACTGGCATCAATACCAAGATGTATTCTTAAACTGAAGAGAGTCGAGCAGAGGGTCATCACGACGTTTAGGAGACACATATGAAAAGATGAGGATTGGTCACAAGGTGTAGCAAGGGAAATTTCCACTGCACACAAGGAAAAAAAATCTTCATATGAGTGTTTAGGCACTGGAACAATACGCTGTAGTGCTCATCCTCCAGTACATCCCTTGACAAAATTCTGATCTAACTCTGACATTAGCCCCAGTTTAAGCAAGAGACTGCACCAAATGAGGTCAAGTAGGACCTACTTGTGCTGCTGTTTGAAGATTTATTCTTTAAAGTTCACAAAACAGTTTAACAGAAATTACAATAGTGTTTAGGGATACCTCTCAGCATTACTCTATGTGAAATTTCTTTGTTAGGTCCCCCAGAAAAAAATTCTTTATTTAATCATGAATTCAGAAGCTGTCCAACCATCCACCATTTCCTGAATACAATAGCCGCAATGTCCATGGCTCTGCAAAATAAAATTTCTGTCTAATGTGAAGATAATGAATTAGTGTAAGCAACAAGCACTTCAAACACAATTAGAAACTTTAATTTTTAAGATAAAAAAAAAAAATGCATAACTTTCTAAACTGGAAGTGCAAAACTTTCCACACTCTATGAATTTGTGTGTTGAAAACAAACAGAAAAGAAAGTATATAGTCCTTGAAGTCTGCTGCTACATTAACACTACAAATGATGGAGTGCACCTCTGTTAGGATGGACATCTAACATCCCATAAGGAATATCTGAAAATCAAGAAATGCTTCTCCTCTAACTGCTGTCATCCATAAAGTATGAAAACAGCATGAGCAGGAAGCTATATCCAAAGATTATGAGATCCTCAGAAACAGTGAAGAAAGATCACGATCATCATGAGCTGTTAATTTCAAAACACAGTCTCTATAACAGGCATAGGACATTTAAATAATTCTATGTGCTTCAGAAGTATAGAAATTTCAACATCATTTTATATTGATACAGCTTAATTATGGCATTCTTATTTATAGTTTGCAACTTGGAAAAAAGAAAGAAATGTAAGTTTATTTTTAACAAATTAGCAGAAGCTAATTGCTCTTCTAAACTTCAAAATGTTTTACTTTAATAGTAGGCTGCAGGAGGTAAATAGGCATTTAGAAATGTACAGAGCAATAACGCTCAAATTACTCTATTTTGTTCTTTATTTTACATATGAAAGAGTAAAACTTTAATTTCTACCTCTCAAAATAGTGTTGTTGCAAGTGTTGACTGAACAATGACATGATATACGTCTGCTTCTGTCTCAAAATAAAGTTGCCCATACGTAAGACAGTACAGTTGAATTTTATAAGGCATCACAGTGATCACAAAGACTGTCATTTATAAGGTAAATAATATTTTCAAAAAAGATTACAAACAGAAAAATCATCTGATATTATTTATTTAGGTAAAACATTTAGATTTTTTAAAACGATTCTTCAGCACCGCTGTAGGAAGATAGCATGTAAAATAGGAAATAAAGTAAA
The DNA here is from genome assembly GCA_013398735.1 of Nothocercus julius. Taxonomy (NCBI): domain Eukaryota; kingdom Metazoa; phylum Chordata; class Aves; order Tinamiformes; family Tinamidae; genus Nothocercus; species Nothocercus julius. Next base: position 3,262,983 of record VZSV01000040.1, read on the forward strand.
CAATAATAATATTTGGAATCAAATTATAGACAAGAAGCATTTCTTTTAAAACAATCTATCCGTGGTGAGACATTAGAAAATACCTGGTATCACTCGTGGATTAACCCCAAACAAAACAGGCTTGTTTGCTCATCTCCAGCAGTCAACCTCTTTGCTTCATATTTGATGACCTATCTGAATTTCCTTTACTATATCTCAGTATTTTCTGACATTCATTAAAATTCCTACTTACTGAAAGTGGGACTTGAATGCAAAGTTTTTGGAAAGATAATATGTTTAACCATGTGGCATTACATTATGCTGACTGGTTTTCATCTGACTTGATACTGGAAGGCTTTAAAACCTGCAAAACCTCTGAAATATTCTTTTTCCTTCAAAAGAATCTATATAAGCTGAAATATAAGCATCATAAGCTTGTGCCCGGAACAGTAAACAAAACCTCCCAGTGCTTGTTCTCTGTTCTTGTCAGGCTCTGGGCATCAGGCCAAGTGGCACAGCACAATTTGCATCCATGTGGCTAAATTCTCTTATCCTCTAAAACAGTGGCCAAATCCAAAGTGCCTATTGAATCATGTTCCCTCACTTGTGCTAATTCCTGAGTGAGTTAGTGAGAGCGCTACGATCCAAAACCATCTTAGTGACTGTGGTTACAGGTTATATCTTGTTAGCATGGGCCATCTCTTGCCAGTTCCACTGGCTCTGTTTAGTTTAGTCTAATTTAATTAGTATTGTGTGTTTAGTGATACCACCTACATTCTTCTTTTTGTACAGACCATTTTGTAAACTGTATGTGTCTCCATTGCTGTGATTTAGCCAGTATATAATACAGAAAGTTTATACTTCGCTTTTAAATAAATGGTAAATGAAACATCACCAGAAGACTGCTATGAGATTTTTGAACAAAACATGAAAGCAAGACAGTTCTAAGAAGGTTCTGAGTAAGAGAAAAATTGTAGAGTCTATTAGTCAATTTAGCTAAGAAAAAAAAAAAAAAAAAAGTGCTATTTCCTTTGGATCACCAGGACTTTCACACAATCAGTACAAGAAAGAAAAATAAGATATTTACAAAATCGCTGTGGTAGAGATAAAACAAAGCAAACAGTGTTTTAATGAAGTACTGCGATGCTATCAGCTAAAACAGGAACAGCTTCCATGTGAATTATCAAGTGTTACAGATGACTGGCTTCCAAATGGTAAGGTCTAAGGACATGTTATGTGGGCCACGGATTGGGAGCATAAAGATATGTGTTCTGCCAAACCTGCACTAGAGCTAGTTCAGCTGTTTCTCCAGACCATAATTTTGGAAATAAAACACTTTTTTTTTTTTTTCCCAGATAAGAATAACACTGGTATAAACAATGCACTCCTCAAGAAAAGACAGCTAGCCACCACTGCAAACAGAGAAAGTGTGGAAATTAATTTTGGTATTAAAGAAATTTAATATTCTTTAATTTGCCTACCTTAAAAAAATGTGTTGTATTACTTTTCCAAATGTAATAATTATTTCCCTACTTTCATAATATTTATGTTCTTTAGCCTTAGCTTACTTGGGAATCTTTATCCATAACAAACCATGTAGCATTCTTAACTAAAATTCTCTGACCATATAAAAATTGCTTTAGGGTGTATTTATACAAGTGCCTGGGATCCTATGAAATGGTTTAAGAAGCAACTATCCCTAGAGCTAATATAGCCCTGCCAGGCTCCTGCAATATAGTATCAAACATATCTGTTCAAATCAATTGGGCAAAAAAAATCAAATCAAAGTGACAATTTATATATACTTATTTTATCCAGCATTACTAAGGAGGCAGAAAACAACAACTATGGAGAAGTAACTTTTTATTACTCCTCTACAGTAAATGATCATGTGACCTACAGACATCTGTGATATGTTGTGATAAATAACTTTTTTTTGAGAAATGACCTCAATTTATCCAATGATAAATCCATTTTCAAAAGTGAAAACCCAGTTACAAAATCACCACAAAAACAAGCAAAGACTTGTCATGTGACTCAATTTCGGTGTACCTTTTTTTATTATTACTATCCCATTCTTGTCATTATAAAATAACTATTGTTAATAATCATTGTTAACTTGGTGCTATTTAGACAGACCTGTATCCCTTTTTATATTTTAGAAGGAAAAATAGTTCAACAGCTTGAAGCCACCCTTCTTTACCCACAGCAATTTCACAACATTATATATATATACATTAAGCAGAAATTATTTACAAAATTAATTTCTTACACTGTTCAGTTTTTAGTTTCCCCATACCACCTTCCCCTATGTTTCACATTTTATACATCTCCATTGATTCAGAATATATCTGCATTCCATAGAGCTTGTTCAAATGCTTTACATGTGACAAAAATCACTTACTATACCACCATTTTTTCAGTAACTAATCTCTCAGTTCTGTGTCCAGTTCCATCAATTTCTATCTGTATTCTTTGTAGCTTGAGTCTTCTCCAAATCTGTTTCATAGGATTTTTAACACCCTCAGGTCCTACTTCTGAATGTATAATTAACCATCTACAAAATCAGCTTCTTTATAACTGAAGTGCATGTTTTTATTCATGTGGGACGTGTTTTAAAATCATTCCTTCTAGAATCGTCCTTATTCTAACCAACACAGTGATGTCTCTCCTCTTTTTTTTTTTTTTTTTTTTTTTTGCTTTTTTTTTTGGCAAGAAGACTTAGTGTCTTCTATATTAAAAATACATGACAGTCCAGATTGAAATTCAATGAAAAAAATACCCCATATACGTTTATCTTGCTGAGATATATATTCTTTTTCTTATTAATAAAGATTGGTCCGCAGTAATGTGTATGCTTAACACCTTCAAGCTTACTTGCTATATGTCTCTGGACTTTATGTAAATATAATGTGAAATCTCACATAGAATATGACTATTCATACCTTAAGGGTTTAAGTGTATACAGCACTGTTAGCACATCATTTTGTATGATGTTTCTTCCTCAGAGCCTATTGCTTGTTCAAGCATCTGCAACTTATCTACTTTATTTTCTACTTTCTACTTATCTATCAATACTCCTTGAGGTACAGGGTACAATATGTAAACATCTTAATGTGAAACATCTGAAACCCCAAATTAAGCGATTCCCTATCAAGGAGGTTTTCAATGGAAAGAAGTCAAGAAGAAGAAGTCAAGAAAGCCCAGGAAAGGGTAAAAAAAAAAAAAGTGGAGGGGGGGTGAAGAGAGAGAGAGAGAGAGAGAAAGTAAGTTAATTAAATCTGACCAGGTAGGATATTGCACAGGATCTTTTTCTTTGGGAGTGCTGTCAGCTACTTGGAGGATTTATTAGAAGTATATATATCCCTAGGCATATTGTCCTACAAGCAGGAGCATGAGACTTCTTCAGTGATTCTCACAACTATGTGAATTTAATTCATTTGCAGAGTATTAGAAAGATAAAAAATACAAAGAAAAAGTATTGACCTAAAGATCAACCATTATACTTCTGTCTGTCTATCTACTACATAAAGAGAACAGAACCACAAGCAGTTTCAAGGAAAATCTGGGAAGTTATTCAAGATTTATGAAGTTATGAATAATCTAGAGCAACTACCAGAAATGAGCTAGTTCAGAAACATGTTAGTCACTATACAAAAATACAGTGCAATGCAGTTTGTTCAAATCTGCAACCAGCGGACACACCTGGCAGATTACCCATATTCGCTAAGATCTTAGCCACATTTTATGGATCACTCAGTTTCATAAGGATGTATGGCTCTTGAACAGTTCATTAAAGTTGCAACTCATCAAATATTTTCCTTCAGCAACCCAGACACAGGCTGTATTTTCTTATCATTTCACATTTGTACCTACCCCTCCCAAACAAAATCAAAAACAAAAACAAAAACCTTATGACTAGCCCAAGGCATTATTTGCTTCAAAAACTGATTACTTTATTGCAAATTCTGTAAGGAATATTCCTAGAATTCCAATAGAAAAGGAGCCATTTACAGCTTACAACAACAGAGTTTATCATTTTATGTACCAGAAATTTAAAATGGGATTTAAAAGATGTGTTTATCTTGTCATACAACAATCTGGAATGTGTCCTCCACCTCACTGGGATATATTGGATGTGCTGCAGAGAAACATGAAGGTAAGAAACTCTGAAAACCTAAGGAAAATAAATTATTGCTCAAAAATGCTCAAAAATCAGTTACTGATACCAATGTTGACTCATCTCTTACTTGCAAAAAATGTTTATGTTCTCAAGTGTGAAGGGACAAAGCACTCTTAAAATGCATATGCAAACCTCTCGATTACTGAAGAGCAGAGTCTTTAATTAAATTAAAAAGAATCCAAGACTTTGTATTTCAATTATGGACATTTCTGAAAGCTAAAAAAATCGGTCAATTATTCCTCTTAAATAATCAACTTAGCAATTAGAAATACCAGATTTTAAAATGCCTAAAATTTACAACATTCTAAAATTTATAAGGCTACCCTCCTCAACTTCTGAATAAACCTTAACTTAATTGTACCAAATACAGAAAATTCAACATATTGTCTATTACTGTATTCATTCACCAAAGCTATTTTGTATGTGCCTATCTACAGCCTTGACAGTGTGCAACCAGGCAGGCATTAAATAAACAGGGCTCTAAATAGATGATCATATAATCCATAGGATACACATTTCTAAAGTCTCTAAAATGGTAAAAGTTTCATCTGTTCTATGCTACCAGAAGATTTTCCACTTTTCTTCCCACTTTTCTCCCCAACAGGACACTCTCACTTAGATCAGTTCCTGGATAAAAATGAACTGCCTCTTCTGTTTGCTTTAGAAGGCCTTTTGTCTTTTTTTTTTATTATTGAATACTAAGAGCAAAATCGAGGCACTAGGGAGTTTGCAGTCCAGCTGTTCTGGCATAAATCAATATTTAAAATGCACAGTAGCAATTTTTCTTCCCTTGAAACTAAGACTTTGTGTCCTGAATTTCTTGCTCTATTAAATCCAGGGCTTTATCAAAGCTACAACACAAACCCTAATATTGGCTTGTAAATGGAAGTACTACTGCAGAGATAAATTAAATAAAACAGTACTAAAATTGTTGACTCATGTTTGACTCCTGCGTTTCCCTGGAGGACTGTTCAAGCCTCAAGCCAAGACACTGTTTCATGAATGAGAAGTTAAAATATTCCAGGTTGGGGGAAAGAATTCCTTTAATTTTTCTTCATGCATTCACCAAGCACTAGTGTAACAAACTTTTGATAGTTTGTAAGTGCTGGACAAAGCAGGGAGTGCCTGGTGGAAAAAAGAGCCGTTTTCATCATTTTCTTAGTAGAACTCTTCTTCCAAAATATTGTTTTCTGAGGTACAGGTGCATTCCAATATTGTTTTGAGCTAGCAGGTGATGCTATGCAGCACAGTTTTGGTATTCTGCTCCTTTACAGCATTTCACCATGCAGCCTTTAATTCCATGACTGTGTCCCAGATGCCCAGCACTCTTTGTGACACCCCTCCCAAGCGGGCAGATGTTCCTAAGCAGATTTCTCTGTCGTAAAGGAACCTCCCTTGGGTTTAGCACTGTCAGACTGCATCAAGAGCAGACATAAAAGGTAAGAAGCAGATGTGTAGAGCTATTTCTGTTTGACACACAGTGGTCCCTCTCTCAGTGTTTTCTACCAGTACAGCAACACCAAGCCAGAAGCCTAATGAATGGAGCTTGCAGAATAAATTGTTAACCTGTAACCCCATCCAGTCACCACGCAGTCTATTAAGTTTGCACTCTTATAATTCACGCTCTTCTGTTTACTGCCGCATACGCTGCTTTGCTTTATTTTGCTCGCAGTGCTGTACGACAGTCCCCGAACCAAAATAACAAGGTAGGAAGGGAGGCGAGGGGGGACAGTTAGCAGCCTGCAGACTTACTTGCACGAGGAGGACTGTAGTGTCTCTGTTCCCCGCTGAGCCTCTTCACGCTGAAGGCACCAGTGCACATCTGCGTCACATGAAGGGGAGGGGGCAGCTTGGCAAGAGACGCTGAGATAGATAGAAAATTGCACAGTGAAGACCTTGACAGCCTCACTTTTTTTTTTTTTTTTTTTTTTTTTTTTTTTTTTTTTTTTTTTTCCCCATCTCCTACGTACAGTGTATATAAAGGACCCCTGCTATCTCTCTGTGCCAGCTCTCTGTCTCTGCTATCCTGGATAACTGTAAGCATGGGACTTCCCTGATAAAGGGGATAGGAAGGTGGAAGGTGGAGAGAGCCTTTCAGGTGACTTTTGCCTCTCTGGCTGCGCTCTCTCACCAAGCCGGAGGAGACTGAGGAAGAGGCACCTGCCTTGCAGCGCGGCTGCCACTGGCTGGTCCTCTCGGGACCGTAGCTGCCCTCTCCACGGTTAATCAGATTAGTGCTTCTTTGCAGCTTCCCTTGGCCGCTCTCGCCTCGCAAGTGCCTGTCTCCCCTGAGAGGTGTCTCTCATTCCTGCCTCCCTCTCTCCTCCCCTTTCCACGGAGCACCGTGCAATCCTCGTCAGCTGCGGGCACCTCTCCCGCTCGTTTTTCTGCCTTTGCCTCCGGAGCGCCTCTACCTCCACGCATTCCTCTGTGCATCCCTCCCTTCGCGCATCCCTCGCCCTCGTGTGCGCGCATCGCTGCTCTCCCGCCGCCGCCGCCGAGCAGACCCTGCCCGCAGCCGCCGCCGCTCCCGGCCACCGGGCCCTGCCCGCCGCGGCACCATGTCCGGCTCCGGCAGGAAAGACTTCGACGTGAAGCACATCCTGCGCCTCCGCTGGAAGCTCTTCAGCCACCCGTCGCCGGCGGGCGGCCTGGTGGGGGGCGGCTGCGCGCCGCCCGACAGCAGCTTCGAGCACTGGGGGCCCAGCCAGAGCCGCCTGCTGAAGAGCCAGGAGAGAGGCGGCGGCGCCTTCTGGAAGAAATCCTCCTCCTCTTCCTCCCCCTCCTCCTCGTCCTTCCCCGCCGCCACCACCGCGGCCAACGGGACGCCGGTGCCCGCCGGGCGCCGCGGGGGGCATGGGCTGGGGCAGCCGCCGCCGCCGCGCACGGTCTTCTACGTGGAGTCCCTGGAGGAGGAGGAGGAGGCGGCGCCCGGCGGGATGCAGGTGGCCCGGGAGCCCGAGAAGCCCCTGGCGCTCGCGGAGCAGCCGGGGGGCTGCGCGGATGGCGGCGGCTCCGCAACAGGTGACACGGGCAGGTAGGCAGCGCGGAGCGGGGGTCCCGCGGCTCCGCGGGAGACACGGGCGCGGGATGGGGCGGCAGGGGGGAAAGTTTGGGGAGGAGACGCAGCAGGAGGCAAAGGGGAGGTGCAGGTGGCCCCTCCGTGCAGGACGCCCGGCGCCCCCGTGGGGACGGTCACCGAGTGGGCAGGATCCCTTCACTCCGCAAAACCCACCCCGGGTCCTACTGGAAGGAGCCGGGAGGCGAGCGGAGAGGCGTCGTGGGGAGCGAGCGGGTCAGCCCCGAGGGCGGGAAACGGGAACGGGTCCAGCCTTCCTGGACCCAGGCGGGAGAAAGGGCAGGGAAGTCACTGCCAGGTGCTTGCTGTTGTCTCATCGGAAACTTTTATTTTTTTTTATTTTATTTTGATGATATATTGTTTTTGCTTCTCAAATAATAATAATAATAATAAAAAATGCAAATGAGAAATGAAATTTAAAGATCACTACAAGAGGGAAAAGTAACTCACACAGAGGTTCCAGAAATGTTGTGCTAATGGCCTGAGGATAATAAACTCTCTGCTTCCTCCCATTTCTCAGCATTGTTACAATAATTTTAATTTTATCTCCCTTCTCATTTATTACTTTTTCTATGAAAAGTAAATAACTACTACTATTTCTAAACTGAAAAGAAAGTCCTTCCATTCTTTTGCCATTGTTCATGGTCTTTAGATTGAAAGTAACACACATAATATTAAATATTTTATTAGATAGACACAGCATTGTGCATTTTCTGGGATTAATACAGCTGTAGATGCACATACATGTACATTAACTTAAAATGAAAGTGCGAGACCTAAAACATATTTCATCTATTTAAAATTCTTAATTACTTTATTAGTTAAGGCAGTTCATTTCATTGTAGCTACATTAAACAAGTGATGCACAACCGATAAATAACTTCGTGTACTCTTTTAAAGGATCAGGGATGCTGAAGTTTTAGGGTGAACTGAAGATTATTATTCCAAACAATAACATATGTATGTAACATAGGATTCAAGATGCAAATGTTATCAAAATATACTATAAAGATAGGCAAAACAAAACTTCTCTCTCTTCAAGGTTTCTGAAAAGGTTTATGCTATGATGCAAATAAAAACTATCATAGATCTCCTACTAGGTGCACCACTGTTCTTAGAAACTTCAGAGAGAGAAAGTGGAAAATTGCCACATTGAATTTGCTTATTGAACTTGTACTGTAGTGTACTTTATAATGGATTTATTCCATGTTCTTCATTTATTATTACTGAAACAACACATCTGATCACACATTACTGTCTTATGACTGCTAAAATCACATCTTAAATTTGCTTAAATTTAAAATAGGGTAAAAAGATACTGTTTTATTATTAAATAAAATCTCCCCCTTTTAAATATAAAAATGCTTAAGGTCATTTTGTTGTCCAAGTCCTTATTTTCTCTTTTTCCTTCAAAGGTATTTTAGCTTAAATATGTCAATTTTGAATGCCAAAGCATTCCATCATTAGCTAAAACTAAAGAGATGATCAGGTATTGCACAGATTTCTGTGCTGGTACTTAGGCGTCCAGTACTAGATTTCAGAAAATCTAGGTGGTCTGACAATCTTCTTAAGCCCTACACCTTCGGTTTCCTTCCTTTTTTCTTATAAAAGATGCTAACATGTTCACTTCATCATGACTGTAGGGTATATGATCTGCAATTCAGTCCTGAGTGATAGGTACTACCAAATATGTAAACAGTCAAATATTTGAAGCTTCAACAGAGCCTGTATTCATACATCATCTTGTTTGGTACAGTGACTATAAAATCTTTAACTCCTGGCTACCCCTGTGCATTTTATTCAGAACATGTTTTAAAACATGACTTACAACTACTCTAATACATTGGAACTGCTTGGAAAAAAGCATTTTTGCTTTGTGAAAAAAGTGATAAATCAATATTTGGATTTGCTCCATCATAGAACATATCCAAAATAGTTCAGATTTTGTGAACAGGAGATTCCTGGATAGTAATATTCAGTAATCTGGTGGGACATCAGTAATCTGGTGGGACAGTAACATGATGAGGAGGTTAACAATAGGTGGTAAAGGCTTTGGCTTTATCAGGATTAATATGTTTATTGTTATTTCTACTATTTCTACTTTTTTTTTTTTTTACAAGTATAAATATCCTTTATATTTTTCTTTGAATTCTCCTTGGGATCCTTGTATCTAGGAAGAAAGTTTTTATTTGTAGCTCCCATCTGCTTAACATAAGACTTCTGTACTGCATTGTTTTTTTAAACCCATATCGTATATGACTTGCCTATTGTTATTTGTGGTTTTATGACCACTCTATGTTCACATCTAAGTTAAGCACTAAACTGTTTGATCTGGCATTCTTTTAATAATCTTTGAGATATTATTTATTTAATGAAGGGCCATAAGATAGAGAGCCTGGATGGACATTAAAAAAAAAAAAAAATCACTCTCTATTAACATGTTTTTGTATACTTCCAGATAATTCTACAGACATTTATCCACATAAATAAGATTATGTGGACTGTCCCATTGGCAATAAAAAGACTGCAGTATTAGACTTTATGTATAATATAAACTACTGCCATAATTATTCTGAATTCCATATTTATAAAAAAAGTGCAGTGAATAATTGGTATTAAGATATTATTTCTTTGAAATTGCTTGAACTCTTGTATATCACATTGTTTCATAGCTTGCATGTCAAAATTTTAAAGTAACTGTGGTAGATATATAAACATAGATTTTATTTTGATCTTAATTATGTAAGAAAAAGCTCTTATAAAAAAATCTATATAATGAATTTGCAATTAAGAATTATAAATCAACCAGGAGAAGCTTGGAAAATACCAGTGTCAAGATTTTCTTTATAGCCATCAGCTCCAGTGAATTTATAATGGTGGTTTTTCACATGGTCCTGTTACCTTTTTCCAGGGGACCCATTCATCAATACACAAAACGGATGGTACTCATCGAATAGGCAAAGAGTCAATATTTTCTTTCCTGCTTGTTCAGAGCAAGATAATAAGCTTTTCTTGCTGTATGCTCTCACAGCCTTGTCTTTGAAGACATAGCACTCATGAGCCTGCAGTTCTGTTCATGACTACGTGCACTATCTATGTGTAGTAGCTCACATTACTACACGAGTGACTCATGACTTTAGCTTCATAATGGCCCTATTTTTTCAATGAAGGATAAAGCATGTTTTTAGGAGATAAAGGCAAAAAGAAAAAAAAAAAAAAAGAATCCCTGGTTCATCCCTGTGTTTTCAGTAGCACCTTGATCAGTACTTTTGCAAAGAGGTCCCAGACTTCTTTGACCCTATGCAAGGGAAATGAGTAGCACATGGCATAACATTTTGGTCAGGAGACAGCTTCAAGAATACGCTAGATATGCATTAGCATAAAACAAGCACAGTCAGTACAGAAGTCTTTCATAAAATGTGTAAATATTTGAAAATGCAGCTTCTGAAAGAAGGAGGCAAACACACCCACTATTATATTCTATATATAGCTATACTATATATATACTATGTAACAGGAAGTGAAAGATCTGAGTCCTGTGCCATGATGACACAGAAGAGTTTAAAGCTCATATCTTGCTTCCTTAGGAAAAAAAAAAAAAGCATAGGAGAAGAAATTTGTGTTATTTTTTTCTTTTTCTTTCTTCTTTTTTTTTTTTTTTCTTTTTTTTTTTTTTTTTTTTTTTGGCACTGGGTATTAAAAAATTCAATATTAATTAGGAGTCCAAAAAGTTAAAAAATAGGAATTTTTTTTTCATTTAAACATAATTGAGTAATCAAAGTCCTAGTTTACAACTCTCTATTTACAAAAGCATTTATGTGTTGAAGTTAAATAGTTATTTGATAAGAAACAATGATCAAGTAGAGTCAGGAACAGAAAACAATATTTTTAGGCTATAAAATCAAGACTCCAGATAAGCTTTCATTTTTTATTTCTGTCTTCTGGCTCCACAAATCTTGCATTTTGATGCTTTTGTGCCTAATTCTCTCCCAGTTCCAAGTTTTATTACCCTTCTCTTAGCAACCCTCCACATTGTGGTTAACGTGCTGTTGAAGATACTACGATTTCGAAACCTGTCAGAATAAGGAAGGATTCCAGTACAGAACTCTAATTTCCTCCAGAAATACTCTGCCAATTTTAAAAAATGCATCATCACAATTTACAGCTTGATTTCTTGATGTACTATATATGGTAACTACTGCCTATAGTCCTCACCTGAGCTTAGGAAAAAGGAAGAATAGAGACATGTTCCAATGTCTTTGACTGTCCCATCAGCTCTCACGCCTTTAACTGGTGTCCTACTGAAGTGACTATGGACTTTATGAGGTGCTATTTTCATGTTATACCTAATTCATATATGAAAATATTAACTGTGGATTCTTCTGTAACAGCCAAAACCTAAAATAGATACTATAGATATCAAATTTATAGCTGCCCTTTTTTTTTTTTTATTTGGACTTGACCGTCTCCATATAGAATGCAGTGTTAGGAATATAATTTAACTAAGCACTCATATATAGAATATGTAACACAGAACTCTACATTTCTATACTAAACAGTTACAATAAAAGAATTAATTTGCCTTCAATTTTAGACTATTTTTCTAATAAATTATAAAACCTTTTTTTTTTACAGCTAAATAGCTTTTATGCTTTTACATTTATACTTTCAACTTAGACAACAAAAAGTTAATACACACCGCAAACCCTTATTTTCTTCACAGTTCTTATTTATTATCAGAACATGTGTGTTCTGTGCATGGGAGGCAGAAAAATCTGCTTGTAAAAACAGCGTATGATCATATAACTGAAGACTCTATGGTGTACTATATGGGATTAAATTATGCTTATGAGGACAACAAGGATAGTGCACTTTTGGAATTTTCTAATTCAGAAGTCTTTGGCTTTGCAACTTTAAGAATAGAAAAGGGGTATGAGAGTGCCGTCATGTGCTATCACAAATTTTGTGTCATTTGTTCACCAGTAGGGTTAGGACTAAAACTTCTCAATTCCCTCCCCATCACACTGTTGCTTGAACTAATAAGTTTGCTGATATCAGGAGTAAGTTGTTATTTTCTGTGTGGACAGTTACAAGAGTGATTGAATACAATCAGAATGATCTGACAGCTGAGGAATAGGAAGTCTTCAGAATCTTTTACTGCATTTAAGATCCTTGTGGCAAGCTCAGTCTCATACACTTTCCTTCTCACTGCTCCCAAACTTTCATCCTTTTGTTCCATCCTCTCTCAACTGTTTTTGTCCAAGTTGTGTCCCTCCTGGTTCTTATGGACCTTGTCCTAGGCTTGTTCTCCTTTGCACAATCTTGACCGTCTTATTCAAACATGGGCTCTAAAGCCAGAAAGTCCTATTTGCTTTTCCTGGATTCTCTTATGATCTGCTTCCCTGGTTTAATCACCAGGTCACTTACTCTGCCTTGGGACTTTCCATTCTTTCTTTTGTTTTTTTCCTAGATGCTTTCACAAATCAAGTCCATTTGTCCTCTAGTTCCTTAACAACTAGTCTAATCTTTTGTTCTTTTGTTTCTCTGCCATGATTTATTAATCTTCCATTTCAATATTCCTCCAGCTCCTTTGTCAGGTGGAATAGGATCCTAGTAGGATTCCTATTCCCCCGTTTCCTTTCAAGCTCCCAGTTTTAGTATGTTCTTCTGATCTGTTTCCTGAGCAACCATCAAGTTGCAGTAATATTTGCTGTGTCTAATGGATTGATAAGACACCTAAGTTTGAATAATTCATTCTCTTAATGAAGGTGATTTATCTTATATCTTTCTTAGATGTCCATTTTAGAGTAAGGTGAATTGTCATCCAGACATACCTATTTCACTGAGTGTAATAGTAGTGTAGAGTGACTAATTCAGAAGTAAATGTTCAATTTAAATACTCAATGTTCAGTTAAATTAAAATGAACACCATCTGAAGCCTACATTGCAAATTCAAACCATTCTAAAAGGATAGAGTTTAATTAAATAATGGTAGATTTTCATTGCATTAGTAAAGAGTATATCTCTCCTAATGAATTTAAGTTCCATGTTCCAAAATATGGGTCGAGTAAACCTATTAGAAAGCAAGACTTGCCAATCGTTTTTGTTGTTGCTATTCCTGCACTTTAAACATTGTGTAAAACAACATTTATTCCTCTAGACTTGTTTTCAGAAATGATTGGATTGCTTTCCCAGAATATATCCAAAAGATTCAGCATGAAGAAAGAATTTGGCATGGAAAATACTGGCTGCATAGAGAGTGTCAAAATTATTAAAATGCCTATGAAACTATAGTAATCTTAGAAAAAATGTTAAACCATAAAAAAGGGGATTCTATTAGGCCTTTCTATAATGAAAGAGAAAGCATACACGGAGTAAAATAGCTATCATTGGAAAAGATCCTAAATAATTATATTTATTTAGTAGGTAAGCTGCTAGAAATACTGGTGGCTTGGATATTTTTTTTCATGATAAAAACATATGTGCAATCATAATGATATGGATATGATATATGCATTGGTATGTGCACACAGATATTTTACTTGTATCATCTACATCTTCCTCTCTATGCAGGTATTGCAGGTATGTATCTATACACATATGCAGGTATGTGTCTATACACATATTTAAGGCACATATAAGTTCACCTAAATAGTATACATTGAAAAAAAAAAATAGAGCATGTGTTAAATTTATATGGATGAGGTTGCTACATATACTTTAACATGTTCTTAGCAAGTGATCATTGCTTTCCAAAAGCTACTTTTTGATGTATGTTGGTAATACATATTTTTACATGCTATACTGAGCTTCTTTCCTTTTACGTTAGAAACTAGCATTTCTTCTGTAAGAACTACTGCCTATAAACTTTGCAATGGCATTTTGACATAATTTGATAGTAGACAGAGTTTCCCATGTTCCTTGAACATGTTTCTAGAATGCAGGTTTGATCACATAAAATAAACTATTTGCACCAAGGAAGCAGCAACAGGCATGCCACAAAAAGGATCATAAAAAATCTGTCCTGCCAAAATTTGCAAAATTCTTCACTTCACAGAAAATCAAGTAATTGTATAGCCATCCCTAGTAAAAATGACCATAATTTATTTTGCAAATACAAAATTTTACAAAATTATAATCTCAGCAGTGGCAAAAAAATAAAATGTAGTTAATCAGTAATTTAAACTGAAACATAGATCCACATTATTAAAATGTTTTGATTTTCATAGTAAAGTTTTTCCTTAACATTCCCTCAGACTAAGCACATCAATTTGTGGCAGCTCATGTTATAGATATTTGGTATACGAAATGGAATTTCTTGACTTCAATTAGTGAAACAAAACACGAAATAAAGGATAAGCATCAGTATTTAATTCTCAGAAACTTAGCAGATACTTGTAGGGAGAAAAAGGATTCTGTTATAATCGTGGCGTGTATTCCACAGTTTGAGAACTGCTTCAGTTTGTTCTCAGTATTACAGGTGAATATTACAAATTAAACATTTAAAATTAAATTTGGTTGAAAATAATAGATGTTGCTGTTTGTTCTTTGGTATTGTTCCAGCCTTTGCCTTTATCTTCAAGTGAGTTTGAAAGACTGAAATCTCTTTTTCTAAAGAAAGGCCTTTAAAAATTCTTGAGTTTAAACAAAACATCTTTATCACAATGAATTGATAGAATTTAAAGCAAATTCACATACTTTCTTATTCGTTAATAGTGGCTGGATTCACTATGTGGAATTCACCCCCCATCATTCATTCCTTTTCAAATTTACATCAATCAAGTGTTCTCTCTACCTTATAATCTCTAAAAAGCTCAGCCTTTTAAAATACTTGGATTTGCCTGTCATCTGTTTTCATTCTCCCTCCCACTCTAACCATATGGGAAAAGCAGCATTATCTTGACCCATGGTTTTGCTGTTATCACAGAGTAACTTTGCACAAAGCTCAAAGAGGAACCCCCAAAACAATCATACAAAAACATGCGTAAAAGATCTTTTGAGCTGAACAGGTATAATCAAACAGCTGTGTTTGCTTTGAGACTATGGTCTTAGGATCAGATCCTGTTTTGCTTCTTAATGTTTTAAAGTGACTCTTCTACTATTTAAATGATTCATATCTATAAATAGATTGTAGGAATACATAAAGAAGGGAAATACAGATACATACATAATGCATATGTTGTGCTGTGTGGTTTTGTTGAAGCTGTCTCCTTCAAGAATGTCTTGCAGTTTAGTGATGAAACATCCACTCAGGGCATAAAAGTTGTTGATGCAATGCAGCCAATACAGAACAGACATAGAAATGTTGCCTTATGTTTTTTGGGCAAGTTCGCTAAGAATGGGGAAAATACACAAAGGAACAGTTTGGAATCTGCATTTCCAAAAATGTGTAACATTTAAGTTCAGGTACATAATTCTCTGCTCTTAAGTAGCTCTGGTTTCCAGTGGAGTATGTTCATTTCGAGTTTATAGGCAGGTTAGGTAACATAACTGGGGCCCTCAGACTTTGATATAATTGATCTGGTTTTACACTTGTTCTGAAATTCCTTGATATTTCTCGTCTTATAATTGGGATCTGGATTAGTATATGCCCACTCATTATTCATCTCCACATGTACCATTACATTTTTATTCATGCAACTGAGTTGTGATCATCTGTCAATCTGAAAGGTTCATTTTACAAAATGACTTATTACAGAATTTTAAAGTACTATTCATCATATTCAGTGGACACCAATGTTTAATGTTTGATAGCTCTATCTACTATAGTTGTTTTTTATTTGACATTGTTTTGTCTTATCACAGAATCACAGAATGGTTAAGCTTGGAAGGGACCTCTAGGGATCACGTAGTCCAACCCCCCTGCTCAAGCAGGGACACCTAGAGCACGGGGCACAGTGTGGCATCCAGGCGGGTTTTGAAGATCTCCAGAGAAGGAGCCTCCACAACGTCTCTGGTCAGCCTCTTCCAGGGCTCTGTCACCCTCACAAGAAAGAAGGTCTTCCTCACATGGAGATGGAACTTCCTGTGTTTCAGTTTGTACCTTTTACTTCTTGTACTATCCCTGGTCACCACCAAGAAGAGTTTGGCCTCATCCTCTTTATATTCTCCCCTGAGGTATTTGTACATGTTGATCAGATCTCCTCTCGATCTTCTCTTCTCCAGGCTAAACAGGCCCAACTCAGTCTTTCCTCATATGATAGATGCTCTAGTCCCTTTATCATCTTTGTGGCCCTATGCTGGACCCTCTCTAGAAGTTCCACATCCCTCTTGCACTGGGGAGCCCAGACGTGTACACAATACTCCAGGTGCGGCCTCACTAGAGCTGAGGAGAGGGGCGGGATCACCTCCCTCCACCTGCTGGCAACACTCATCCTAATGCAGGCCAGGGTCCCATTGGCCTTCTTGGCCACAAGGACACATTGCTGCCTCATGGTTAACTTGTT
>VZSV01000040.1:3281395-3295028 GCA_013398735.1 Nothocercus julius
TTAATGTATTTGAAGAAGTTTTTCTTGTTATTTTTAACATCCCTGGCCAGATTGAATTCCAACCGTGCCTTAGCTTTCCATGTCGTTTCCCTGCATTCCCTGACAATGTTCCTGTATTTCTCCCAGGGGGCCTGTCCTTTTTTCCACTTTCTGTATACCTCCTTCTTCTGCTTGCCTATTGCCACAAGCGCCTTGTTCATCCACACAGGTCTCCTGCCCCCTCTGCCTGTCTCTTACACAAAGGGATGCACTGTTGCTGGGCGTGAAGTAAGTGCTGCAATGTATCTTCCTTTCACATCTTCCTGGTTGACAAGTTAACCATGATGCAGCAATGCAGCAATGCACCAATGAGATCCTGGCCTGCATTAGGAGGAGTGTTGCCAGCAGGTGGAGAGAGGGGATCCTGCCCCTCTCCTCAGCTCTGGTGAGGCTACACCTGGAGTATTGGGTGCGGTTCTGGGCTCCCCATTACAAGAGGGGCATGGAGCTTCTAGAGAGGGTCCAGCATAGGGCCATGAAGATGATAAAGGGACTGGAGCATCTGTCATAGGAGGAAAGACTAAGCGAGATGGGCCTGTTTAGAGTGGAGAAGAGAAGACTGAGAGGAGATCTGATCGATATGTATAAGTACCTGAGGGGAGAATGTAGGGAGGATGGGACCAAACTGTTTTCAGTGGTGGCCAGTGATAGGGCAAGGGATAATGGGTACAAATTCAAACATGGGGAGTTTATAACCATTTGAGGAAGACCTTCTTTTCTGTGAGGATCACAGAGCCCTGGCTGCCCAGAGAGCTTGTGGAGTCTGCTTCTCTAGAGATCTTCCAAACCTGCCCGGATGCCACCCTGTGCCATGTGCTGTAGGTGTCCCTGTTGAGCAGGGGCGTTGGACTAAATGATCTCTAGAGGTCCCTTCCAGCCTGAACCATTCTGTCATTCTGTCATTTTGGGCTAAATACTTTCATTATCTTCATTGCTAACTGAATAATGAGATAAAGAATATACTTAAAAATAAACATGAAAAAAAAAGTCTTAGAGAGTTTATTACTATGTTGCAGTGTAGAATTAGGTTGCAAAATCTTGAAAACTGGATTTGAAAAACTGAATGTGAAATAGCACAAATTATTTTCTGTCATAGGAATAATCAGCACAAATGTACAATGTGTTCAGATGTCTAGATGCCAGTTCTGCAGATTGGCATTTAGTGAAATGCATATTAAGTATGACTAAATATGAAAACCATGTTGCTTCTAACAAACAATTAATCATAGGGATATGTAAACAGATATACAGCCTGCAAAAACAAATTAATAATCCTTTTTCTTCCTTCAGTTTTTGTAGATCCTCGCCTCTACTTTATCAATTATTATCCGAGTCATTTAAGAAATATATGGATTGTTTGAAGGAATTCCGTGTAAAAATAATCTGAATTTTAAGAATCATGATGTACCAAGAAAGGTTACCATAGGAAAGGAAAAATTTTGGTGTGATATGATAACAGTATTTATCTACTCTTCCTGAAAAAGGAATACTGGAAAAGACCTAAAGGCTTTAAATCACACGTTAGACAATCAGTAGAAAATTGATTGTATTAGAATGGATGGTCAAGCACTGGAACAGATTTCCTGGGAATCCTGTAGATGTTTAGTATTAGCAAGTAGAAGGCTAGGTTAGGCAGACTGCCAAGCATGTCAAGATGTCTGCCGAGCATGATACATTCAAGCATGACAAGTCTTTTGCTTTAAAGTGACGAGTGTATTAAATAATTTCTTGCAAACTATTAGGCTATATCTTTCTATGGAAAAGTTGGCTACAAATGCTGATAAACAGTTAAAAAAACACACATTCATATGGGGATGATTTACTATTATCATGCTATATTTCAAATTACTCATTATATACATCTCTTTAATAGTTTGAGTACATCCTTTCTTTACTGTTTATTAGCTCTTCATTTGATTTGCTCCATTCTGTGTGCATAAGAGTACTTTGGTGTGCCAAATCAGAATCTCATGCCAAAATCTGCCCTCATCATCATGTTAGGCATCTAATATATTGTATATATTTGTATCTTGAGAAGCTTATAATTTAAAGACATTATATTAACTGATACTATTATCTATTTTTAAGATGGAATACTGAAGCAAAAATAATCAGTAAATTACTGGGCAATCTGTTATATACTGAAACTAGCTCTTTTGAGTCCTATTCCCTGAACTCAAGAAGCTCTATCTTTCTCAAATAAATGTTGCAATACAGTAAATTCATCCACAAAATTCACAAAGTAAAGATAAGATGTATAATCAAAACTCTTGCTTCTGTTTGATTCTTTATTCATAGTCTCAAATTTATCGTGTCCCTTTCTGTGCACCATCCTGATTGGAATTCCCCCAATGAGACAATTCATTATCATCATATATCCCATTATATCTGCTTTAAAAGACTGCAAAATGTATCATTTAGCTTTTTGTTTCTGATAACAAATAATAATTTAGATAATAAATAAAAACTCAATGTAGGAAATAACAGCGACATCTATTCTCCAGTACCATCTGTCTCTCTACTGTCTAAACTGTTGGTTGATTTCTCTGCAGGGGATGGTGGTTTCAAAAGGGGCTTCAAAAATTGCTAAAGCCCACACTTGAAATCAGATCTTTTTATGTGCCAGGCTCTCATGCAACAGTACATAACTCTGAGAGTGTAACTTATAATCAAAGACGTTTGCCTGATCAAGGAGACTCCTGTCTGAAGTGTCCTGTTGCCTTTGTACTGGTGGATGGAAATTATGTAGGTAGGGAATTATGGAGTGAAAAAGAAAGAGAGTAATTAGGATCGGAAGAAATTTATGTTGTCTTATGAACTGCCTTGTAAATGACTGCATATGTTTCCATCTGAATTTCAATGGTTAGGAACAGACTTTTCTCCACTCTTTTCTCTGGTATTGAAAATAATTTCCCTAAGCATGACATAAGGACATTCTGAAAAGATCATGGAAAAAGTTCAAGATACAGCATTAATTAAAAAACTAATAAGATTATTTAATCTTGAGGATGAATCTTGGGAAGAACACAGTTTTCTCTAGGCTAATTGTTATTACAACAGAGTGAGTGTCTAGGCATATATTATTTTGCAAGGTAAAGTCAAATAACTTTACTCTTTAGAGGCTTGGTTTCTCCCTTGTCTATTTGAGTAGTCCAACCAGAACGTTCTATGAATATTGCATTTTAATAAAGACTCAAAAGATACCTCAGGATTTTTGTTTTGTTTTGTTTTGCTTTTTATGTTGACGTATGAAAACGGCAGTTAAAAAAAATCACAACAGATGGTTTGTGCATTCTGTTACAAGAAGGTGATAGGTGCTCTATCAGTATGCACACAGCATTCAGTATGCTAAAAGTTTCTTTGTGGCCTAAAATAAGAAGCAAAATGTCATTTTGTCTCCTTTTTCATACCAGAAGGTATATTTCTGTATATTTCTGTGTATATATGTGTGTGTCTATATCTGTAAATGCAGATAAATGTGTGTGTAATTAT
Organism: Nothocercus julius; assembly: GCA_013398735.1. Classification (NCBI taxonomy): domain Eukaryota; kingdom Metazoa; phylum Chordata; class Aves; order Tinamiformes; family Tinamidae; genus Nothocercus; species Nothocercus julius. Next base: position 3,284,927 of record VZSV01000040.1, read on the forward strand.
ATGTATGTATGTATGAATGCATATGCACATACCCACATAAATATATGTACACACGTGCACATATATAGAAGCTCATACAAACATGCATTTGCATGCCTGGAAGATGCACATGTGTGTGTGTGTGTGCTTCTTAAGAACTAAGACAAGAAAGGATATGTCACAGTGTAAATCTAAATTGCTTACCTTAAAAAAATGTGAAAATATGCTGTGTCCATATCAACAATATCTTACTAGTACTTATAATAGCAGTAGCTGTAAATATGGCAAAATAGGTCAAACTTACATAATTATGCATGTTCAAGAAATTCTATAAGATTTTAAACATTGATTGAATTATTGCCATTTATATTTTTTTTTCTGCAAGCATACTGTCACATACGATTTTTGAGCTATGCCTGTTCATGTCCTAAAATGCCCATGTGTATAATAATGACATACTTTTAATTGTATGTGAAGATGTTTCGTATTACAACTCAGTACATATTTGTACGTGTGACCATGTTTTTTCAACCTCACTGGCTAAAGTTATATTTCTAAATCCGTGTATAGATGTCCAAGTAAAAAGTGATATAGCTTTCAGATTTCATCACTAGCAGTTTTTCAGACCTGTTTTCCAAGCAAACAATAATCATAGAGATATAATACCTTTAAAGTGAAATGTCTTGGAAAATCAGGATACTTCTGTTTAAGCAGTAAAATGTGGTTGCGATAATTTGCTTTAAGGAAACATAGTGGTCCAAATGTATTAGGCAAGATTTTTGTTTGTTTGTTTGTTTCTAGTATTTTATTTTCTCTTTAATAGTGTTTGTCTTAATGAGCAAACACAGAGCTAGGATACCAGGAAGAGTATTAATTTCAGATGTAATGATACCTTTATTCAATGTCATATTCCTTTGATATATGTCCAAAGCATTGCTCTTTAGGCCGCAAGACTGCAATAAAAAATCAGTGTTCAACAGCTTTCTACGTCTTTTGGGAGTAGTTCTTTCCTAGAATGCAATCCTTCAGTACTATGATTATCCTTTTTTCTTCTATACTTCTGCACGTTTGACCAATGGTGAAATGCCAAATGGATAGGTTCTAGTTTACTGATTGACTGGTATTTTTTTTTTATTTTTGATATATTTTCTTCATTACTTACAGCTGCCCCAGTTTTTACTAAAAAAATACAAATAATGATATTGCCCTTTTGAATATTTGTAAAATTATTATATAGGAAGAAACCATGGAGAAGTTTGAAAGAAATACCCTTTTCTTTTGCATGAAACTGGAACTTAGTTTAGTATTCCTTCCCATTTTCACAACTTACCATTACAGCTTTTCTGCCAGAGGCTGAATTTCCTCATAACTTTTTCAGCATATGCAGCAGTTCTGATGACTCCATTTATACCTTTGCAGATGCTCCTCTCTTCAGGAACATTGTCCTTTACAGTGCACAGAGCGCTAGCTAAAAACTGAGATTAAAATATCAATCAAACACAAACCTCATGTCATATACAGTATATAAGTCTCAGAATGTCAAAATTCAGTCTAAAGGAAATCTAATCTAAAGCAGATAACAGTGATCTCTGAAAAATGGCTATTCCTAAAGACTTTTTTTTTTTTTTTTTTTTTTTTAAGTAAAATTACATGGCCTGTCTTTGCCTTCTTTTCAGATTGTAAGGTTAGGAGCCTTTTTATGTGTTTAATTAGAAAATTAAGTATGTTTATGCTATTGATTCACTTTCAAAAATATCAGTGCCATTTTTATTCCTCTGTAGTAGTTTTCTTATTTTTATAAATTTATTTATTTATAAATTTATAAATGTTTGGAAAGAGAAGTCTGGGAAGCTTCCATGCTAAAACATATAAATTTCAGATTATTACTAGGAATTGAAAGCACTGGAAAATCAATACATAACATTAATGTCTGCTGTCATTGAATTACAAGAAACAATCCAAAACTTATATTTGAACAGAAATATGCCAGAAGAGGTTCACAAGGTTCAGAAGAAGTTCAGAAAGGTTCAAGAGGTTCAGAAGTTCAGAGGTTCTTTGACAACTTAAATATATACCTAATTGTTCTTTTAAATGTCTTAAATATTTTCTTTATTAGGGCCAATGATGTTATTAAGTTTAAAAGCATATCTGCTGTCAAAATTAATAACTGTTGATGTCCACATTGTAATGTATAATAATAGAATTTATGAAACTTTATAAACTGATTGTTTTACAGTGCCCAATTTGCTTTATCTTTCAAAATACCTTTCATGCTAATTTGGGTAACAAAGTCTGATTTTGAGCTAAATTCTTGTTATAATAATTCCCATAGGCTTATTAGAGAATTAATTGGTATCAAAATGTATTGAAAGGAGAGAAATGTATTGCCCATAGGTGCAAAGTGATTGCTCCGTTTTTAAGGCAGTTTACTTAAGCTGATAGGAGGTATTTCCTAATTTTATTATTTCCTTCTTTCCTAATTTTTGAATTTGTCTCATGAAAATTGTTGAAGTTCTGATTTTCATTCTAGGCAGGAAAAATACCTCAAAATCCAATCAGGTGGTTGAAGAGATGGTGATTTAGTGTAAGGGAAGCACAATTCATTTATTCAAATTCGTTTAGCCAAACTTTGTAAAATAGTTTCTGAGAAGGGAAGAAAATTTTTTTCTTGCAATTAGAAAATTCAGTGCATATGACATGCAAGTAAGAGGATCAGTTTTAGTAAACTTCTTACTTCAATAACTTTTTTTAGTACTATTATTTCATATTGAATTTGGATTATCAGGTGCAAACAATTTAACAATTTTACCAAGTTTTCTTTTCTAAAACTGTAGGAATTTAGAATTTAGGAAACTCTTTTAAACATTTTTTTACCCAACATATTAGTTAACTAGTGGGGATTTTTCAATTTACTTTGCTTCCCTGAAAGGGAGATGTCTGGTTTAGGAGACATATCACCAGTATATTTTAGTGAACAGATATATATAGTTTAAGAGCTTATCTAGGCAAAGATAATCTGACAAAAGTTACACAAAATAAAACTCTGTGTCTGTGATGAATGAAAGTACCTTAGTTAAACAACTGAAAGCAGGAAATACATAAATATTCAGTCCAAAGACAGCTTAAAATAGTTATGCAAGTTCCAGAGGGTGTGACATTCAGGTTGAACTTTGATTACCAGCACTCAGACAGTGTTATTGTTGCCTGTTATAAGTGCACCACAGAACCAAAAGCGACCAGATATCTTTGAGAAATAAAAGTGTGAACGTTTTCTGTTTGATATCCCTTCAAAACAGATTTTATGCCACCTCAGTGTAACTTTGTATATCATACTTGTTGCATCCCTACCTTTTTTGGATACCACACTTCAGCAAAATTTGATGTGATGGGTTGTGCCCTAAATAATTACATTACTCCAAGTCTAGTAAGACAGTCTAACATTTGAACAGGACAGCCCATATACAACCACCAGAGCACTCAGTGGAAGTACAGTATACGTCTATAAAATGAAAAGCGAAAAACGTTATGTAATTCAACCAAGAGAAAAGATATATAAGAAATCAAGTCCCATTAGTTCTAGTGCAGGATGATTTTTCTTGTGTATAGAATAGTTGTAATGTTTAGTCAGAATATTAGCAGCCTAGTCTTGGTTATAAATAAACCTCCCTTAATGCCCTGGTTACTAAGACTCTTGGATCTTTCAATTCAAAATTGACTCTAAATCATTGTAGGATATTTTTAATAGAAAAAAAAAATAGCATTGAGAAAACATTAAACAAGGCAGACTGAAAAACATCTGTAAGGAGAATATGTCCTCACTGTGGTTTAATCTATTGATTTTTATAGCATGTGAAGGAACAGTTATTGTATCTCAACTGAGAAACAACAATATCTTTAAGACAGGCCAACCTGTTTACTTGATACCATCAGTCCATATCCCAGGAGTAAAAATTTAGATGTTGAGCTGCACTTTTTTTCTTAATAAAATAAAAGAATAAGAGATTTCTGTTGTATTGTCCAATATTCTTGATTTTTTTATCTTGATTTTGCATTTGGATTTTGTGCCAATGGGTTACTGATGTTATTAGGTGACTAAAAGGTGTTGCTGGTCTTGGAAAGGACAAATCATTCACTGATCATGTTCTGAACAACATTAGGACAACATTAATTGTTGTCCTTAACAGTTAGGAAAAAAAGATATTTTGTTGGTTCCCAAATTACAGGTAGGAACACAGGGAAACCGGCTTACCATGCACTGTAGAAGGATTCAATTCATTTTAGACATTAACATTTAGATGACATTTGGATGTTTCTTCTTTCGCTCTTGTCATAGTCAATGGAGAAAAATTTGCACTTCTAAGCCATGATTCGGCTGACATCTTTCAGATGTCTGTAATGAAAAGGCATTAATCATGCTTCAGAAGTGCCTAGATGTCTATAGTAGCCCATCCAAAGCTTCCATGAAGTGGCTTTATGTGTAGAATAATGTAGAATAGACTGGAGAAAGGCATAATCAGAATTTTCCACTTATAATGTGCTTTTATTACAGAGAAGGCAGACTGATGTCAATCAAATTAACTCAAAATGGTAAGAAGAATGAATTACAAGAGAAAAAGATGCTTTTAATAATAGAATAAAAATAAATGTTATCTATTTTCTGTCATATGTGTACACAATTAGTTGAAATTACAACTGGAAATGAAAAGACAACATAGAAACATAACTTCATTTGCCAAAAAAACTTAGAATATATATTAATAATGAAAATTCTTTAAGCTATAAAAATTGCTAATTAAGATAGAGAATTCTGCAAGTAAATACAAATTTTAAAGATACTCCTGCAATCAGGAGTATTTGCAATGCAATAAACATTTATTTAACAGTAGATAAGATAAAAAAGATTTCTTTTTATTTTTAACATCCCTGAAATTTTTATTTTCAGCTTTTTGTATAATTTTTGAAAGTGCTTAAGAGCTGCAGATGATATTAATCAATTATCTGGAGATACTGTTGATGAACGTTGCTGAATTCAAATGAAATTCATATGTAACTAGAGACGCAGCCCTAGGTATTTACATGTCTGCTACTAATTGTGACAAAAAATTATTTGACGTCTATTAACTGGTAGTGCCTGTTCAGAATTTGGTATTGGTCAAGAGGATCTAATTGAAAGTTCTGTAAGAAAGTTTGCAACATTTTCATTCCATTAGCCCTCAAAGCTTATTTTCCTTTTTTTTTTTCTCTCTGTTAAGAATTTACAATAAATAATTAGTGTGAGAAGAAATAATCTGAAAATCATATATTTAAAGTGGTAGTGTAGTAAAATGTGTATTTTTTTTTTTTGGGGGGTAGATATTCTTGCTTCCTTCTAAACAGAACTTATCAACAACTCAACTCCTGTCTTAATATTTTATAACCTTAAAACTTATAAAAGTTTAACTCTGATATAAAAGTTTAATACATCAGCAGAAACTAGTTGCAGAATAAGAATATTTTGAAAGAATTTTTTTAGCACAAAGAAGAAAGCACTGAAGTCATTTGTGAATATTTCATGTTACAAGAACTGTCTTCAATGTCAGCCTTCATTTTTTTTCCACAAAAAGACCGTCAGAAGGTTAGTCATAACCTTTGCACAAGGTTACCTTACTAAAAACAAACACAGATGTGGATGAAATGCTTGCAAAACTTTATATTTTTAATATGGAAATTTCTAAAGTCAATTATAAATATGGCAACTTAGAGATAAGTGTATTTTGAAATAGGTTTTGGTCAAAGACTTTACCTTCCCAAAAATATTTTGAAGTAAAATGCGTGAAGGAAAAATGGTTGATATGTTGATATGTATTCCAATTTGAAGTCTCTGTAAGCCCTATTTTAATGTGGGAATTAAATAGTATCAGTTGAACTAGTTTCAAGTGTTAGTTTCAAAGGAATAGACTGTATTGCTTAGGTGGTCTTGCTAAAAGCAATAACAACAACAACAAAAACTCACTTTCTTAAAATTTCTTAAAAATTTCTTTTTTTTGTGAGTGTGTGTGTGTTTTGAACCCCTGCTTTTGCATTTTTTTTTTAAGAAATAAAATATTATTTTTGGTCTTTTTATTAATTTTTTTAACACCTCAAGAGCCAATCAAAAATTACCTTGAGACCAAGGGGGTTTTAGACACAGTTAGACTGGGTAATGTGCTAATGTCAAGTTCTGCCAGCCACAAGAAGGCTGCTCAAAGCTGTGTTTGGAAGGACTATATTAATAAAATCTTCCTAAAATAATAAAATCTTCCTTAAAATGTTTGATGGATATGCAATATTTTTGTCTCTAATCCTGTACTCAGAAATAGCTACTTGGACTGAAATGAAAGAAAATTTATTTCCCCCTGTCGTTTCTTTGCTTCCTAACCTTGCCCCAAATTCACTATCCCTGCCATATAAATATTTTCACATATGTTAAATATTTTATTACTAAGATCTAAATAAAATGTAAGCTGCCAAAAAATATTTTCACCTTGAATGATTACACATTTTTATCATTTACTCTCTATAGAATTGTTAAATCTCTTACTAGGATAGGTAGAAGAGGTAATTGTTATATAAAGCTTTGGTTGTATTCAAAATCATGCTTAGTATTAAGAATTTTGGAAAAAAAAAAAGACAAATATGAATGTTTATATTATTTCAGATATTGTGTCTCTTGAGATCCTTGAGACATGAAGAGTAAGTGTATGGCAGTGGAACTGAAGAATTTAACTGGATATAACAAGTCCATTTTGGGTAGATTTACTGTGAATTGTTTCTAGTGATGATATGCAAGAAAAGGCAAAACACAGCACTTTTGAAGGCTAACAGACACTTTCTTGAATGTGACCTCAAATATCTAAACTGATAAAGTTAGCTTTTCCTAATTAATCTGAATGGGAACTCTGAATGGTTCTTCATACTTGAGAGTATCAAAAAAAAAAAAAAAATATTTCAAACAAACTCTTACTCTTTTTGAAATTTGTGTTTCACACATAGTTCTCAGTGTTTTCTGTTCTCTTCTGTTGAATGTCTTATTTTTTTTTTTTTTTTTTTTTTTTTGCTTTTTGTTAATTGCATACATCTACCTTAGCAACATGTTGAAAAGATAAGGAAATACTAATGAGTAGTGGATCAGTCCTTTCTGTAAAATCTGAATTGGGGGGTTGGGGAGAGAAGCCTTGTTAAATTTGCTAAATTTAACAGGTTGCCAATAAATGATAAACTCTGTAAGTTATGTCAATGTGAAATATGAGTCACCTTCCCTTGATTGTAAGTTATTGCAAGCGTAAATATGAGAACTATATTAAAAACAAGAGAAATGACTTCCCAAGTTATCTTTCCTTGTTTCTTTTTCTCTTTCTCCTTTTTATTCTCATCCCACAACATCATGCTTCATCGCTGTCATGCGTCGTGAAGATACGACTGTATTAGCTGCTGACATAATAAAATCCCTAGTCATGACAAAGGACTTAATTCAGTTTTTCATATTAAGTCCAACTAATAGGGTACAATATGTACTCTGCTGTACTGAAAATTATAGCCGCTGCAGAAATTATATTACCACTTTTTTTTTTTTTTTTTCCCCACAAGTAAATCAGACAACCACAAACTATTTTCCTCTTTAACTATATTAATGAAAGTCCCTACTATGAGTTTTCTCTGGAGGCAAAAGTCCCACAGATAACTGAAACACTGCCCAGTCTCTCTGCACTTTTTACACAGGTATGACTCTAACTCTATTGCACACAGGTCTTCATGGAGACTTTTGCAATCAGAAAAATTTGGTGCTGAAAACTAATATAAATTTTACTCTTCATTTTATGTCTAGAAGGAGGGCAGTTGGGAGACGCTACTAATAACTGATATTCTTAAGGAATAAGCAATGCATCAAAGAAAGAACCAGGACTAACTTCCAGCCCATGGTGTCTGTTCTGGATCATCTTCAATTTGTTGTATGCAATTCAAGAAGTGATTATAAGAAATATTTTTGTTAAATTCAATCATTGTGGTCCTGTGTGATGCACTTTAGAGCGCACATGGACACACACAGACAGAGATTGATTTTCCTTTCTCACAGAATAAAGACACTGAAAAACTCTTAGGGAGGAAAAATGACATGCATGAATTTTAATATTTTAGGGAAAAAAAAAAACCAAGAGCTTTATTAAGAAAGTAAAATTATAAAGGCGAACAAAGAATATGAAAGTAGGAGACTAAAAGATCAGAAAACTCATTTCCTGCAGAAACTTAAGAGTACTCAAAAATATTTTGTGACAGTAATTTTCAGTGAAAAATACCAAGTACTCTCATTAAAAGTCATTTTTCTAAACAGTTCGTTTTTAAATGTACTAACCTTTCTTTATTATCAAAAGCGGATGTTTGTGATATTTTCTAGTTTTATTTGTTATCATTAATTATAAGATAAAAAGCTTTATAAAATAAACAAAGCTTCATAGTAATAATTTTGCATAGGTGGGAGGTAAAGGTATGGCCTAGGTGACCATGTTCTGATCTCAGTAAATTCATGGAAGTCTAGAGTAAGACTGAAGTCTCAATGAATGCTCTTAGGAAGTGGTTGCTTCTATACATCAGTGTAAGGGTTTATATATATATTTTTTAACGGAATTAGAAGTACAGATATATTTTCCATATTTCTGAAAATCAAGAATTTTATACTTCCAAATATATCACATGTATTCAAGATTATCTTATGTATTATGCATATTATGTTGTTTCTTATGCTCTATTTCTATAAGTTTTTCATAAATATAACTCCAAATGTAGAGCGCTTTTTAAAATTGATGTCACGCCACTAGCTACTGTCCACTATTCTAGTCCAAAAGTCAATTTAAATAACAGCAAGCAATACAGAACTAATACTTCAGCAGTTTCTTACTTTATTTCATAGAAAATTTGTGGGTCAGTATCAGATGGTTTCCAATAGAAGGAAGATGTCTGGTCAGAGAACCTTTCTGTATTTCTCTGTGAATGCAAATAAAAACATAGAAGATGAGAAAAAAAAAAAAAAAAAGGAAAAAAGAAAGAAATCCTGATTGAAGTGTAGGACTTCATAGTCCTACATATTTTAAAAAGTAAGGGATCATAGTCCCATATTTTACAACCTAGAATAATTATTTTTCTATCAATTTCTTTTTCATTGCTAGATATAACTACTTGATTTCAAGTAAGTCTGGCAGGCGAAGAAAAAAAAAAAGAAAGGAAAGGACATCTAAGCACATAAAACTGGAGGGCTGAAAGGTTGTTCAGAATCTTACATTCATCCTATCAAGCTTTTCTAAATGCATCAAAAAATGCCAGTTAATAATAAGAAAATGCAATAAAACAAAACAATCTCCCCTTTTTTTTTGACTTTTTTTTTTTTTCTTTTTTTTCCCTACTATGATTGGTACACAGGACAAAGTGAAATACTTAAAAATAGAGAGAGGCTTGAGTTTTAGTAAGTAAATCCAAATTTCTTTTTATATAAATAAGTGAATAATCATGGAATTAATTGTTATTTAATTTCAGTCATCAGATGTTTAGTATCAATTATTAAAAGCTTAGCAAGTGCACTTAATACACAGTACTGCCTTCTGTGGCACATAAAGATACTGTGACATCTCAAATATAGATCACTTGAGGCTCCATGGGGCTTATTTGAGCTAATGAAGTTTTACCATTTATTTACAAAAGGAAAGAATTAGTTCCCTTATGGGGTTATATGGAGTTACAAAAAACACAGGACCCATTTAAATCTGTTTATATATTCTCTGCTCTTTGTTACTCTCCACATGAAATGCCTACTGAACCATAATGTCATCTAAGATAAATGACAATTTCAGGAGAGAGTCCAAGTCCAAGCTATACAATCAGAACATACCTGTGCATTTTATCAATCATGTCAGCTTCTGAAAGTTTTGATTTTTTTCTCCATGAATGCAGGAATATTGTATGAGAGACAGAATCTACCTTATAAACAGATCAGTTTCAACTACTTCGATTATTAATATTTTAATAATACCGATAAACTGTAACAAAATTTTAAGAAATGCTTTTTTATATTGTCTTTTATTAACCCACTAATGACTTCTGTGGCCCATTTTAATTA
>VZSV01000040.1:3302617-3313179 GCA_013398735.1 Nothocercus julius
ATACTTATAATAATATTCCGTTATCTTCTCACACGATTCTGTGAATCAGGAAGGTTTTAATATTGAAAGAAAAACATCTGTGCTGGCTTCCATTTTCAGAAAAGCATGAGCCATAGAGAAGAATGGGCTGGTAAATCTCCTTTTCAGAAAGATAGTAAAATAAAGCAATTTATTTTCTTTATCTGAAAAGAAGATTGCCAAAGGATCACATCAAGCACCAAATATACTTTCATGAGGATGCATTTTCACCTGGTAGGCTAGTCTTTATTTCATGCAAAATTGTTACTTTGTTAAACATACGCTTTCTGAGTTTCTTTGTTTCAGGAGCGAAACTTAAGCTATCTTGTTACAGAACATAATTTCTTTCTGATCCAGGACAATGTCAGAATTCTACCCACCTGAAATATGTGGACACTTCTACAAAAGTTCATGGAGTTATCTTGAATGCTTTTTTCCATATGACTATGGCATTTTTATCACCAGACTGTTGCAGCATGTCTTTTCATGTCATTTTATGTATTCATGACTGCATATGCCCTAATTTGAGTCTGATTCTACCAACGTAGCTCTCAACCATGTGGTTAATACATTTTTAACAGTAATCTAAGACTTTTAGTAAAAAACATTCTTCTAGGGGTATTGGCAACAGAAGTTGGGGTTCTTTGAATATGTTCAAGACACAGTAGTCAAGGAAGCTGGTATGAAGTAGCTCAGATGGCCCTAACAAGCATACACACTAATAATAAAAGGTGTGCTTTAATGAATATTTTTGAATTTTATTCCATTTTAAGATACTTAATCTGTTCTACTTCTTTCATATTGAGGTGACAATAATTATTTGGCTTTGTGCTGTTGTTCCCAAAGGAAAAAAAAAAAAAAAAAAAAAAACTGTCAGTATATAGAAAAAGTTTTTCTAATACAACAAAATGTATAAAATGAGGGATGAAATAATCTGAAAAGAGCACAAATATTTGTTTATTCTTTTTTTTTGAGTTTCCAAATTCCTTCTGTCTTTCTTGACCTACAATCTTTTAGAAGAAAAAAAATCCTTAAGAGGAAGTGTCTTAAATAATATCAAATATACTGGGTGGTAGTGGTATGAGCTCTGAGACGTATTAGCATTACTTAAATCTGCCTTTTCTCAACACCAACAAGGGAACACACAAAATCTTATCTCTTATACTTTTATACATTTACAGGAGGACAATATACTCAACAAAAAAAAACCCCTCAGATCTCAAGCTATAGTACTTTAAAGGACAGTGCTTTTCTTCCTCTGACTCTAGAAAATGTTTAGTTAGGCTTATTTATGTTTATCTGTGCTGAGTTACCTTTGTGAGATACTTTGTCAGATTTAGCCGAAAAGAAAGTATGGTTTTGTAACCAACGCACAGTATTAATTCCCGGGAGATTTAAGCTTAGTTCTTGGCTTTAGCTTAAGTGTCCAGTCTAATTCTGTGGACAACTCAATCTCAATGCTTTCACATGATTTCTATCATAAATATATTCCAATTATCTTTGCATTTTGTTTCACGAAAGGCATTATTTTTACAATAAGTGATATTTGACTCTTTGAGATTTGTTTCTAATGTACCAATTAGAGCAAAAACTCTGATGTCACATCTCCATAAGCTACTAACACTTTAGTAAGCTTTACTATTATTAAAAAAAAAAAGACATAAAAAAATCAAGAAAATGGTAGTTGTATTAGAAACAGAGCTGAGCAGCTAGATCTTGCTTATGCTCAGAGGATTTGCTTAGGATATGACTATGAATACTGATGTATATGTGCAACCATGCATTCTAATTCCTTCTCCAGCTAAACTTATTTTAGGGTAGGGAGAACTGTAATCCACAAGATGGTAACTTCATGGTTTTTGTGAAATATTGGTGCCAATGTTAATTTTTCTGGTAATAACTATCTTTGTAAGTGTATTTATTCATCCCAAAACAAATTTTTATCATTAATTCATTGGCTAAAAAAACATTTTGTAATTTTTTATATATTTGGACACATCATCACACCTTACACATACAAACAAATCATTAAAATAGAATAATTTTTAAATATATTTATATTTAATTATGCTTAACTATTACTTAAATATTTTAATATATAAATATTTAATTATGCTTAATAATTACTTAATTACTTAAATATAATTATATTTTAAATATATTTAAAAGTACAAAATAGAATGAAAGTCTTGCACCAGTAAAAGTGAGGTCAGTGATTAAACTGTATAATGGAATTTGAAGCTAATCTGTAATATGTTTAAAGTGCTTTTTTTGACCTAATTTTTAGCTGTGTACTGTGTGAATTTGTCTAATTAAAGTTTGCCCCAAACAGAAGCAAGCAAGAAAAGGAAAAACTAATTTGATATTCAAGGTTCCTTGTTCATATTGGAGAGCCATAGAGAAAGAGCTAGAGTAATTAGATCCTCTAAAAAAAACCTTAGGATATTATTAAGAAATTAAAAAAAAAAAAAAAAAAAGATTTAAGATAAATAAAGTCATCTGTGTGAATCAAGGGATGCTGGTAACTTTTGACTGTTTATAAATACTCATCTTCACCCATTTTTTTCTTTCTTTTGATGAAATAATTTTTTGTTTGTTTGTTTAAAAGGACATTTTTTGTCAACAGGTAACACTGCTCAAACTTAATATCTGCCAAAGGGCAATGTTTAGCTCAGTTTGCCCTATTGAACAAGAGCATATCATGAAAGAACTGCGCCTGAGGGGTGCATGCTCAAAGAGATCATGAAGGGAACAGATGCAACTCTTCAGCTATGACATTCCTATCACTACTGTAGATTATCTCTGGCCTTTGATAATATGTTAATACTAAATTACATCATTCAAAATTTGTTCCAGGATGTATTTGCCTATTTTGTTTTTTATTTTTCTAGCACACCCATTAATGTTGTAAAATAGAGCTATGTATTTTTTTACACTGACAATGAATCTTAAGGTTTTTGAAATAGCTGATTTAAGAGTATTGAACAATTTAATGTAGCGTAGTTAGGAAGAGAGACTGAGACAGAGACAGAAAGAGATGTACATGTAATGTGACAGCTGTATTGAAAGGTAAATACTAAGCCATATCTGCTATGAGTAGATAGCTTTGAAGAAAAATAATTGGAAAAAAGTGTCTATGGTTAAATGGATTAGAAGACATTTAAATATGTGCAGTATATTAAACAATAAATGTGTCTTTCCAACATTGTAAATGGAGCTGGATTTATTGTTTCAGTGAAAGATATGTTTACTATTGACAAGATGCTACTGAACAGCTTAAAGAGCTTTATGAGATTAATTGAATACAAGCTTGAATCCTTTAGAATATACAGCTCATCAATATACATGAAACAAGCATTAAAAACAAACATCTGTTAAAAACACATAAAAAGCTGGGGCAAAATAAACTCAGTCAATTGATGGTTAAGGCATTATTTTTACAGACTGTGAAATTGTAAGAAAAAAGAAAAAAAAAAGACAAATTGTTTAAAATCTTTGATCTTGAAAAAAGATATCCCAAATAGACAGGTGTATGTGCATGTTATGTTCTTCTTCTCCTCTCCTCTCCCTCTCCTCTCCTCTCCTCTCCTCTCCTCTCCTCTCCTCAAAATAAGCATGGCATTACATACAAGGCAAAAAATCTGAAAGAGTTCCAGTTATATAAAAATGTCAAGACAAAATGGAAAAACAGATATGGTGAAAATATGTTGTAATAATAGCTTAATTAAAATTTTAAAACCTTCCACAATATATTTCAGAAGAGAATTATGTTAACTCAAATCTGTCCTTTCTTAGTTTGTTGTTATGGTTTGGAAGTGTACTGTGGGAAGATGTGGTATGAAATACACTGAACTAGGCTTTTGCTATGTCCATTTATAAAGTTGAAGGATTAAGAATGATCAGCCATGTGAAATAGTCCTACACAATGAGTACTGTTATGTTTTATTTAGATAGATTATGATATTGCATACGCAGAATATTAAATCTTGAGTTTAAGAATGTATCTAGCCTTTAGCTGATATTTTTTCTTCTACCTAATCTCCTCTAAACCCATAGCTGACACATTGTAGCTACATGACAACAAACATAGTTGGATGTGTAGAGAGGACTTCCAAACTCTCCTAGAATGTAATCAAATGAACAGAAAGTTTACCTAGGTTGTATAACTGTAGGGGCAAACACCATCAGGATAGACGACCAAAGAACCTAGTCTCATTGCATGAACAAATTCTTCTTAACACTGCACTGTTAAGGACTCTAGTCTTCTCAAAGGCAACTAAGCAAATTATCAACCCAGAAAGGATTTTTGCCTCTTCATCTCTGTCCTATACTTGTGCTATCTGCAGCTCTGAGAAAGGCTCTTTCAGTCATGCGTTATAAAGAAATTTAGTCTCATTCCTTTCATTGGTATTCACTGCTGGCTTGGTTAGCAGCCTTTATGAACCAATAAGGTTATTTGTCTTTCCCCACCTCCACCTATAGAAAAATAGAACACTTTGTTCATCTCACTTCTGAAGTTAGGCATTTTGTAATATCTATGATTGTACCTAACTCTAACTTTGACTTATTCTCTTAGACTTTGTTCACACCTGAAGCGGATTTTTACTAGATCTCTAGTATTAAAGGTGAATCACCTGCCTTGTTGAGCTCATTTGCACAATTTAAATAAGATATGTCTTAAATAATATATAAAGCTGAGACAATGTTTCTAGGAATATAAAGAAAGGGTCACATTTATTTTGATTTCAACTAGGAAATGGCAAAAAACTCCTCAAAGATCTTTAGAGGTCATTTCACATACCATCTTTCACCTGCGACTTATCCTTCTGGACAGCATAATAGATCTTGATGAGATGGTCACAGTGGCTCTAGGTAATTAAAAATCTGATCTACAGATTATTACAATTTAGCTTTAGGACATTTTCAGTGCAAACTGGGCGTTAAGCTAATCTTAATTAACGTGTAAAGCATTAATTAAAGTTGGATATAAAATCACTTTTTTTCTTGAAATTTTCTCTAAGAATACTTTAGTATTTGCTGTGTGAACTTAAATACTATAGCCTAATTAACATGTTGATAGCTATGTATATATACAAGAAGTTGAGACTTTTTATTGTTATGGGAACAAGGAGGGATTTTCTTATCAAAGAAAATTATTTCCCTCCCCCCCCCCAATTTTAGAATGAAAAAAAAATGCCTTATATTTCAACATAATTTATAAGACAAAAACTATCAAAAATTGAATATACATCTCTTACCCTTCAGAGTAGAATTGTTTTATGGATAATTACTCTCAAATAAAATAAAATAAAATAAAATAAAATAAAATGTGTTGTTCTCTTTAAAAAATTAAGACAAATGTTCTTCTAAGGATACATAGTGAATGAAATTTAGAAGTAAAATGTACTTCATGGTAACACAAAAGCTATATGTACCTCACAGGTTACACTTCAGGATTTACAACTCTTTCTGTTACATTGGAATTTTGTTTGTTTATTCATATTACAGCCATGCAAAAATGTGTTTTGAGTCTGCTCTTTTTGAATTATTCCATTGATCCACATAGGAAATATTCCCATGCTAATGTGTAAAGATTGATGATGAAAAGTGCCTATTGAATCAGAAACAAAAATCTTGCTAAAAGGTCCATCTGCAGGACAGGGGTCCTTCCTTTCCTCAGGCTAATGGAATAAGCTTGCTTTCTTTTCCTTCTGTTGTTAGAGAGGTTTCCTATATGGAAAAGGACAAGGTGACTGTAAAGAGGTATCTATCCACATGTATAAAGCTATATTTACTAGGGTAGAGTATATAAACTAATCTAGTAGTTTTTTCATTGTGAATAAAATATGATTTTAAAAACAGTTTCTAGTACATCATTGATATTACTGCTCTTTAAATTAACTCCTCACCTTAATGTACTTAAGCTGCTGCCTGTCTGCTTTTAAGCTAATTTGTCTGCAGTTTAGAAAAATCTGCCAGTATGTTTGAACACAAGGTCTTCAAGAATATAGAACATGACAGTTTAGACAAATCCTTTTTCTTTCAGTAGAACACCCTTGAAGAACTTTCTAAATACAATCCATCTTCCTGCCAAAAAAACTAAATCCTGTTGACTCGCACCTCTAGCCATGATGAAACAAAGGCTTTTCAATATAAAACAAATATATTGTTCCAAATATAATTATGATATTCTGGATATAATTATGGCATGTAAAAGTTTTATGTTATTATAATTAAGTTTGTTCATCAAGTTTTCAGTAAAGAGAAGAGGGGAATGGTAAAAAAAAAATACTATGCAGCTATTATAATTTCTTACATTTAGTTACCTAAATGAGATTATTTTCAAGAAAGACGTCATTACCTAACACCTGTTGATTGCTTCTGGCATTTATTGCTTGCCTTGTTTATTTTTTTAGTAACCAGACAGCTGATTTTGGGTATACCACTTTATATGTTGAGGCCAATGCTAACATGAAATAAATACAGTGATATGGAGGGAATGCATGAAATTTAGGTAATATTTGTATTTGATAGGCAAATTTGGTAAGAATTTCAGAGCAAGAGAAAGCTATAAAATGAGTAAATTAATAAAAGAGATCATATAAAGTCATGATATGTTTGCTAGTTAGGTGATGCTATGTCTTCACCTGCTTTATCTTCAAATGTAAGAAAATCAAAGCATTCAGTAGCATAAATATTTATGCCTCTTGTAAATGGGTCATATATATACACATGCGCTATATGAAAGTTTTACCTTCTCATTTGTTTTTTCACCAGTAAGTGAACAAATATTTCTGGTTAATAGTAGCTTGACATAAAATCAAATCTAGATACTGCTAGTATGAGTTTACTGGCTGTGTTTGGCTGAATTGACATAGCTGATTGTTGATATCTTTTGAGAATTAATGTCTTAACCGTACAATCCTGGAGACTAAAATTAACATCTTCAGCTGTACAGGGAAGTCAACAGGCAGACAATAAAGTTTGCAGAGCAGCCAGTTCACAGCATGCTGCCTATCTTTGAATATTTTTGCTTTCCTTTCAAAGTATCCCAAAGAATAACTAATTACAGCAGTCCACTCTAGAAAGGGTCACAAGGCCATACTCCAACAGCTGTGGTCATAATTATTATGCAAAATGTTTGTGAAATAAGTGCCCTTGGCTGCATATCGCTTGAAATTTCACAGAAGATGACTGATCTGATAGAACTACTCCTGCACGTGTAGTTTTGCAGTACTGTTAGCACAATTAACAGGAGTCAATATAATTTCACTTCATTCTGCATTCTTTTTATATTCATTAATGTTTGCCTTGAGTTTAAAGATAATTTGTTCACATTTAACAGAAAAATGTGCAATAATAATATCAATTAAAATCTCAATCAAAAATAAGGTGGGAAGAAACTTTGGCTGATTATATAAATATATCTCCACCTGTGTGTATATATAAATATGTTTATGTATAAAATTTACAACAAATATCTAATGAATCATAGTGTATGGAAAACACTAGAAGAGAAAGTGTTTGGCCTCTGCAGATGAACCCAACTTCCCTCTGTCCTAATTTAGTAGTTTGTCAAATGTGTGAAAAGTGGAAGGTCCAAGGTTAGGTACCTAACATGCTTGAAGGAAATCCAGCCTGTACCTTTCCTGTCTCAAGGTACTGCCTTAAATGCTAAAGGACTAAAGGACATATGCTGATAAAACTTTTCCTCTTGCATGAGGAACCTCATTAAGTATAAGAGAAAATCTGGTTTAGCTTAATGATTAGTCTATTTCCAAGTGAGAAGCCTTCTTTTCTGGACATTTTCCACCATTAACTGTTGATATATTTTATTCAGCAACTTTTTGATGTATGTGAATAGTCCATGGTCAGAGAGGTAAAATTGAGTGTCCTTTTTTGTAATTCTCATTCATTAATTAATTTTTAAAATTATTTTCCACTCAAGCTGCCCATTGTCTTATTATTATTATTATTTATGTCAAAAACATTTTATTTTCCCCCTTCCTTGTATATTAGGATGTCATTACTAGCTTTTTATACTTGATTTTTATTTGGCAAAATTTCTCCTTTCATTTTAAAATTTAAAATACCTTTTAGTATTAGAACTAAAATATCTTCAAATATTAGGGTTCTACCTTAAATATAACGCTACAAAATTAGAATTTACAATCATCAAGTATTTAAGAATGGAAAGTATTGCAGTAAATTTGTGATGAATGATTTGTGACATAAAAAACATGGAGTGTTATAGTATTAATTTTATCGTTTAATTTAAACCGTTCTTAAGAAGCAGTAGGGTAGTCTTACCACAGAGTTAGCAATCCTTTCTTGTATAACTGTTGCTAAATAAATTAGCAGATTAAATTAATTCCTTATTATTATAGTCTGACATGCTTGTGAAATTATACAATAAAGTGTTTTTTCTATTTCAACTACTTTCCACATAACATTAGAAAAAAATGCTTTTGGGGCAAGGAAGGGGAGAAAAACAGTCTTTTTTTAGAACAATATCATGCAGATATATATTTTTCTGATTACGTACTTGTGCAAATCCAGATACATATACATGACATAATAATAAATATACTTTAAAGACATAAAAGTAAAAATGCTACTATTTGCTTAAGGAAGATGGCACTATAATTTCTTAAAAAGTAAAGAAAGTTGTCAAGTGTCATTTTCATAAAGCTAAATTTGATATCAAGACAACATATAATGACAAGTATAACTTTTAGAAGTTAAAATATTCAGAATTTTAGGTAGTCTAATATTGTTTTGGCAATTAGACTTTTCCAGACATGCTGGATAAGCACAAGCTTGGAAGGAGTTCAAATGCCTAGACTGTCTTTTAATTCAGGATGACATCTGCCTTTGAAATAAACTCTGGATATGTCTTGTCAGTGACATTATTCTAAATAGCAAAGGTGTCTTGTCAGGAGGAATACATCATATGTTGCCGTATGTTACCCTTATATGTTATAACCAAGAGATTTCATATCACTATAGAATAAAAGAATCCTTTTTTTTTTTTTTTTTTTTTTTTTTTTGACAGAGATGAATTATGTCCAGCACAATGGGAAAGAGTCCATTAAATATGATTTTTTGGAAGTCTGTGGTCTGTCAGTGATGTAATACATATTGGATAGAGCTCTGAAAACCACAATGTCTGAAACCTGCAAATCTGCATGCATGCATATACATTTTTTTTTTAATTTGAATACCCAGGTATTCAGATGGCAGATATAATTTATTAATGAGCCCGTTAGCTGCACTTTATTTCATCATGTTTATTAAATAATAATTGTGAGTGTCTCTGCAGAATATTTACTCTTAATTGCTCTATAATGCTCACTCACCGTTTGCAGAAAAGACATAGAAGTTCACCACCTTGTTTGCTGCTATTTCAGATTTTAGTTTCTGGTCACTAAATTGTTGTGATAATGTATATAAAGATTTTCAAAAATAAACTAATTTACAAATAAAGACACTATGTATATCTGTCACAAACAGTTCAGATGTACTGCTTAAATGTTTTAGGATGAAGGAGTTACAGATAATCAACTAAGAAGAAAATTGTCTTATTTAGAATTTGCTGATGCAAGGTTAAGGTTTTTGAATTTTCATTGGTAAGGTAAATCTCAATATTTTATTAAGGAGCCATGCAAGAACTGCACTATCTATTAATTATACTTAATATGACTTGATGTTTTTAAAAAAATAATTACAGTTTTGTAAAGTGGTAGATGATTTATCTTCACCTTAGAATAACTGAAGGAAATCTTTGCATTTGTTGTACAGCACTTCTGAAAAAACCCAGAGCATGCTTGTAAGTATTCAGTTATCTGCTAAGTTTGTGTAAGCAAGATGGTCAAGTGTGCAGAAAGAAAAACAGCTGGCAACAAAATTCTCTTAGCCTACAGACATCTAGGGCCAAGAAATTAAGCTATAATGTTGCCTAATTATCACACTTCGTCCTGAAGAATTTGTGGGATTGTCTGAGGTATTGAAATTAGAACGACTTCTTAAACAGTTTAGATTTTTAAGTGACACTAAAATGAAATTAATTCCACTATTAAGGTCTCTTTAACTATACATTGTGTAAGCTACTCAGGCAGAAATTTCACTAAAGATTTGTCACACCTGTGTCATTGTTACAGCTAGGCTACTAATTATGGTGTTAATGTCATCTCTTTGTCCTATAGCTGCCAAAAATATGGAAATATTCAATCATGTCTGGAAACGGCTTTTCAGCAAAATAATATCAACAAAATAAAGATAAATGACAGCAGATAATGCTTGCAGTAGCTAATGAACATTATCTGTCAAATAAAATGAATAGAGAGAATCTGCCAAGGCAGTGCACAGTACTAGAAATACACCTCTACTGCTGAGAGAGCTATTTAAACTATTTGAGCCAGGAAAAGTTGTCTACATATTGGTGCATGTCTTTAATAACAGGAATTCCTCTTATGTATCATTTCCGTCTTGCTCTTTCTCTTCCCTTTCATCCCCCAATTTCCTAAAATAGATTAGTACTTTGC
>VZSV01000040.1:3323454-3337230 GCA_013398735.1 Nothocercus julius
AAAGAAAAGCAATGTGAATAAATTAATGTATGAATCACTAAGTAGAGTTGTATAGTCACTTCTAGAAACTTGCTGCTTTACTAAAGGAATGATTGAGAATTTTATATAACTTAATCAAGAAAATTGCTAACAAGGCCTTTCACTGGAAGAATATATGAAATTGTTTGCTGTTAATAATAGCACTATTTCTGTCTGGGCTTGCTTTCTTTTTATCTCTCAGAATAGCTACTACAGAGAGTGAAGGTCCCTGTTAGTAGCATAGGACTAGCACTTTTCTAAGAAAAACCTGTATTGAAATACTGTATTGTATTATGTTTTACAAGAATATAATTTATATCATTCTTCATAAATGGATATAATTAAAATGAAGCTTTCAGTGAAAGATGAGTGTTTTGTTGTGCTGTTTAGCACAATTTATAACCTTTGTTTTATTTAACTTTGTCAAATGATAGTGTTTCAAGACAGTGTGTTTCTACCTAGAGTGCAAAATATACCTGTTCTGACTGAATACAGAAGAGAATCAAAATTTTAGTATTTACATTTCTTGCAAAGGAAGGACTGTTCAAACAATTTGTCTAAGATTATATGACAAACTGGTAACTAATATTACTATAATCCCATGCCACTGCCTTGGCTAGAAATCCATTCTCCTTCTGTGATTTCACCTTTTATACAATATAATTGTATCTTGTTTGTAAATTACTAGAAGTATGGTAGGTGTTTTACTGAGAGATCTGAAGGCAAATCAAAGATGTGCATGAGAGGTCAAAGGTTTTTGCTGTCAGAAGATGAGTATCACAGAAAATAAAAGGGAAATGGAAAGCAGTAGATGAATGACTTCTATTCACCTTGTGTTCTAGGGAATAAGTTATGTTACAACTCATCTGATCCTGTTGATTCTAGAGGAATCAACACTTTAAGTTACATATAATGCAGATTTATCTATAGAAGAACAGAGAATTTATATGTACAGAATTGTGTTTAAATTTTTTTTTTTATATAGAAAAGGATTTTTTGAGTAAACAATTATTTAGCTCTGAACTTAATTGATGTGATTAAAAGGCCCTATTAGATATTTTGAATATTTTTTACCTCGCCCTTCTAAATAACTCTGTCTTGCAAAAAGGAAATGCATAATAATCTTATACTATGGGTAGAACTCTCAGTTATGGATGTAATTCTTTGTAGAAGACTAAAAAACATACTTTTTATCAATTCTACTGTTGCTCTAATAAGGGATATAAAAGCAGAGCTTGCCCTGCTGTGTTTTGAAGTGATCACTGATGAAAGTCATGTCTTTAACAGTACATTTTACTTTTAGTAAGATGTACTTAGTCTTAATTGCAGTACAGCAAATTATTGAATGCTAAGTGCTCAAAGAGCAGTCTTTAGAGGATAAATATTTTGAAGCCTTTTTTCACTCAAACAATGAAATCTTTTTGATATGCTTTTGCTAATTATAAATAGCAAAATAATAACCTTTTAATTGACAATCCGGATTATTTTTTCTCCTGAGCTATTGGCTAGAGCTATTTGCCCACTAATATATGCTAATTTCTAACTGTAATACTGTTTATGTAGTAAATGTAGTATATTTTCGTGTCTTATGAAGTTTCTCACCTGTCATTTCAAAATTAATTTTTTGTTTTGAAACTTATTCACAGTATGGTTTATATACAGATGTATGAAACTGTAGAAAACTGCTGTTTTCAGACCTTTGTAACTTTGCTAAGTATTTTCCAGAGAAGAAAACCACAGATTACCAGTGAGTCTGTGGAGTCTCCTTCCACGGAGATATTCAAAAGCCATCCAGATAGATACAGTCTTTGGAAGTATGCCCTCTTTGATCTTGCTTGTGCAGGGGGGTTGGACTATAGGGTCTCCAGAAGTCTCTTCCAACCTCAACCTTTCTGTGATTCTATGGTTAAGGAAGGCTCTTTTTCTCCTAACATCTTCCCATTAACTTTCTCTCAACATTCTTGAGAAAAAAACTAAGTATTTTCTTTATGTCATAGTTTAGTCATGTGTAATATCAGTGAGAAATAATTGAACCTGAGTGTCGTGTTCTTGTAATCACTATCTGTAAGAATGAACAACTGTACAAGGTACAGGTGGAATGACGACTAAGTATCTACATAGTAACAGCAGGGTATTAACAAGTACTTAATCTACATATCTTTTGAGGATTCAATTGTTTCCTATTTGAATAAATCTAATCTCAAAGGTCTGAAAGATTGTTAAATATGGCCAAACCCAGGAGAACTTTGGCAGAGTGCCTTTTCCTTCCTACTTAATTGTAGTGGGACAGCATCAGTACATCTATTTCCCATCTATAAGAAGAAACTTTGGTCCTAAAGCATGGCATTTGGAATAGATGGAGAAGCATCTCCTGTTTGGGAGATGCCTTTTTAGATCAGACAAAATATTAAGATTTTATTGAGGATGAAGGGAGTATTGGTTTGCACTCATTTTCTTTCAAAGAATTAAGAGCTGATTACAGAAGACATTAATGTTCTATTTGAAATATTTTTTTTTCAAAGAAAAGGAGAGCACTGTACAATCAGATGTACTACATCCTCAGAGTTAAGCTCTTCTTGCATTTTTAATCTTTAAGATCCGTAAAACTTGAAGGTTGAACTTTATCAACACTTTCAGGCTGTTCTTTTAACCTTTTCGCTTTCAAGGACAGCATGCTGAGCATGTGGTCTGGACTTATGAAGATAATTCTGCGGTGTTCTTTTTTCTTCTTCTTTTCATTTTTTTTTTTTTATTTTATATGATCTTCATTNAAAAAAAAAAAAATTGATCATTTCCAAAGATTATAATATTTGTGACCCTTTGAATATTCTCATCCTTGTAGTATCGTACCATCCTTCAGTAGCATTGCCATAAGCAATTGAAATTCCCACAATAAGTTTAGGTTTTGCTCTTGATAACTAAGAGAGATTATAAATGAAGCCCATCTGGAGTCTGTCATGTTCACTGGTTACAGAGTAGTTAGTCTATCCATTTTTGAGGCAGGAAGGTACAAAAAAAAAAAGATACAAAAACGGAGTTTTGAGAGACAGATTCAGGGAACCTTGATAACCTTGATATATATTTCTGCTGGTCTTCTCGCAGAATGAACATTTAGAAATGTCTCACTGGATATGAGCCCAAGTTGCCTGTATTAAAGAACAGGATGCAAACAGAATCCACTTGCTCAGAAATGAAACAAAAGTTAATTAAAGCTGGTTACATGCTGGTTTTCAGGATTATTTATGGAGCCTTCAGGGTTTGATTTTTCAGTAGGCATTTGTTAATTGTTAAATATATGGATGAGTCAGAGGGTGGAAACATTGTTTATAAATGGCAAGCATGAAAGAGAACAGAAATTGTGGCAAATGTAGTCTGTAGTGGTTCAAGAGCAAAATAACCTAGGCTCACCTCAGGTGTATAAGACTAGTATAAATTCAGTTAGAGCATTTCCACTTTCTTTGATCTAGAGAGAACAATGTGTTTTGAATAATCGAGAAGAGACATGTTTAGTATCTTACCTGGTTATATAAACTGGCTTAGAGTCTAAACACAAAATTCTAACATAACAAACAATATGACCCTATTCAGACCTGCTCATTCCTGTTATTTAACTCTAAATTGCTGCTGTTGTCAGTTCTAAATTCCCTAGAAGAAGTGAAAAAAAAAATGTCTGTTTTTCCCTACCAGTCTTGTTTATTAGGCACTACTTTCTAGCCTGTATAATACTTGACATTCTAATTCTTCAGCAATAAAAGTGAAGAACAGAGGAAGTCTGTGTGGGCCTACAATAAAACAGAGTTGAAAAAAAAAAAAAGAGACACACAATGAAATCTTAACCCACTGTCCATACAGTGAGCTGCTCTGTCATTGTATTTTTTTCTTGAAAATTCAGAAATATATGAAAGTAAGCATGGATTTCCATTCAACATGGTTGGCAGATCACAAAGAAAAGTACACTCATCTGCCAGCTGTAGCATAAATACATTTATTTTATACCTTAGGAAGAGTTTTTTGAGATATTGAGCTTAAAGTAAATCGAATTAAAAAAAAAAAAAAAAAAAAGTGTAACAGAATGAAGGAAGTATTGCTTTCTAAATTCCTGATTGATAAATGTTTCTATGGTGGAACTATGGTTGATAAAGCTTTGCCAATCCAATTTGCTATAGTGTCTCAGTTTTTATCCAGTATAAATTGTTCAGGCTAAAACATATTTTAACGTTATTATCATAAAAATTGCAATACTTAATAATTTAATACAGTTGATGATTTCTCAGAATCCTGTTTAATCTTATTCAAGTGAAGATAATGTAGGTCATAATTTTAGAGAGATTCATCTCAGTTATTCTTTTACCCTCTCCCCTCCTTAATCCATGCAGTGCCGTATACAGGTGTTAATTTGTAAGAATGAGTTTCCTTTTAAAAAATATCTACCGATCATCCTCAGTTAGGCAGGCTTGCAACCAGGCATCCACTGGCAGGCTATCACTTCAAAGGAGCTCTAAGAAAGCTAGGAATGACTGTGGCAGGGAGACAGGCCAGCCTTTCCTCCTTTCCCCTGGTGGCTCTCCTCCAATGATTGTAGGAGAGTCCTTGGAACAACTCTGGACAAAACTAACCCAAAAATATATCGTTGGTCTGTGGCAAATTTAGAGTCTAGACAAGACACTATCAAAAAATACTTTATTTATTTATTTATTGTAAATTACCAAATTTTCATCTGCTCTCTTTAATATTTCTCTTAGAATACGTATAAACTGATTTAAATTAGTTGATATTGTCTTTCAATATGCTGGAATTAAAATACTTCCTACGATACTTTGATGATCTTCTACTGGTTTAATAAGATATTTTGCATATATCTCATTGAGGGAAATAATAGCTTGATTGTGTATGAAATGCTTCATTTTCAGCACCAAAAGATATGCAAAAAAATTAAATCTTTCATTTGAAACAATCTCATTGCATATTTGTAAAAGAAGGGAGTATCTTCTATGTCATAGATTATTTATAGATTACAGTTTTCTTGAGGGCTAGTTGCTTGCTGAATCAGTTTCTTATTTTAGTAAAGATTTTGAACCAAAAGTGCTGCACCAAATAAGTTTGCACTGAGAAAATATGGGTGCATAATGAGAAAAAAAGTATTTTCGTACCTTTTTTTTTTCCCACCTTTTTTTTTTTCCCCGATTCTTAAAATTGCAGGCATCATAGGAGACTAAACTCTTTTTGCATTAATTGGTTTTGATTAAAATGCAAGTCTAATTTATTATTGCAGAAATATTCCCAGTTCATTACCAGTTAAGTTGATTAATTTTGCTTTTTTTTTTTTTTCTTAAGTGGTACAAAATGAATGTGAGTTTTGAAATGAACTGGAGAAAGCACTTTTAGAAACAGTGGAAAGAAAAGATTGCTTTTTCCATTATTATTTTGTTTGTGCATATGATGAAACAGTTATAGAAGTAACTGAATAGTTTGCTTTAATTCTGTAAAGTTACTCTAAAGTTCTCAAAAAGGTGAAAAAGGGCCACATAGTATCAACACATTTATTTTGTGTTTTGCAGACTGTCAGCAGCCTTATCACCTCCCTGTGACATGGATTCGAGTAGCTCTGAGGAGTTTTACCAGGCTGTTCACCACGCTGAGCAAACCTTCCGGAAGATGGAGAGCTACCTGAAGCAACAGCAGCTCTGCGACGTTATCCTGATTGCAGGGAATCGCAAGATACCTGCACATAGGTAGGACATAAGTGCATGGTATTGAAATTGTGACAAACAATGTCTTGCATCTGCTTATTTCTTAAACTTTACTTTCTGTGGTCCCTTAGGCCTACTTTGCACTTACTGTAAGCCACAAAGGTAACTCGCTGCATCCTTTTAAGGAAGGGTCTTTAAAGTTTTTTTTTTTTTTTTTTTGTATTATAGACAGATTTTGACAATTTAAGAAGCATTCAATTAATAAAATTTCCTCTGTGTGTGCAAATTATTTCCCCTGTTGTAATGTTGTTCATCTGTGAATGAAGTGTTTTTTCTAAAATAGGATGCTGTACAGCTGCAGTAACCACAGCATCATTTTTAGCTCATGATCATGTCAGGCTGATGAGTGTCTCCTAGGGATCTCTTAGACAAGAATGCACTTAGAGCAAAAAAAACACTCACTCTCTTCCCGTGAATGATTATTTTGAGTGAATTGAAAAATATCTTAATTACTTTTAAAGGTAACAGTGACCCAAAAAATATAATGGCCTTTGCATTTGTAAAATTCTATGAGGTGATGTAGCATTAAAGCAGTGTGCATAGCATAGATAGAGAAGCATAGAAGCATTTTGATCAGAGTTCAAAATACTGATTTTTCATTGAGATCTTGACCTTAATTGCAGTCTTTGACTTAATGGATTTAAGTGAAAATCCAGTCCTAGAGTGTCCCGTAAAATACACATAGTGCTTCTGAGTCCCAGGTTAGAGAGCCAGTCCCTGTGCATTTGAACTATGTAAGAATGGCTTATTCTCTGCAGAGCCCTGCTTTCTTTGCTGAGGCTCTTTATTCAGGAAAAGGCTCTATTTGTTCCAGCAGGAAAGCCTAAACACAGCCAGTGTATTTCCATGTTCATAACCCTGTTTTCTGGTGTAGAGGAGTACCGTATGGTCATCTTTGCAGCTTTGACCTCACAAAGTTCTTCCTGCCCCCCAGGTGAAGACAGGCAAAGAGATGACTCTTTTTGCTATTGCACAGAAGGGTTGTGTGTTAGATATTCCAGCTGTCATAATAAGAAAAATATTAATGGAATATTAATATGACTGAGAAGTCAAAACAATTGTTAAAATATGAAAAAGTAAAAACAGGCAAAGAAATATCATCAAACTATTTAAATTATCCCCATAATCATAGTAAATGAGAAAATATCTCCACTTCACAAGCAATGACATCAAGATGGACCTAGATACTTTTGCAGAACACATGAGTCAGAAGCAGAAAGTCTGCTTAGTTTTAGGTTAGTAGCTGCAATAAACGTAGGAAAATTCTTCCTCTTCCTTTGGCCTTTTTTGGTCTATTCCTACTCTCATGTCTTCTAAGAGCTCCACTTTCTTTGTTCCTTATTTGCCTTGATAAAACTTTGATTCTCAGAAGACAGCAAAGTCCCTAATATTTTCTACCCAACAATTTAACAACTGACTCTACTACTGTGCTCCAGTCTTTTCTCCTCAGTCCTTCACCTCAAATGAGGTGAAAAAAAAAATGTCATTGCAAAGCCTGAATATACATCCTTAAACTGGACTGAAAAAATACGTATTGAATTCATACAAATATTACACATTTGGTGTTGTTTGCCCTATTTAATATGGATTGTTTAAAATAAACCACTACATTTTTACTGGTATAAATATTTTGGTAGAATGCGCAGTTTGAGAAAGAGAAAAATGTCTTCTCTTTTTTTTTTTTATTAGTTTAGTTCTTTCTCCCTGCAATTTCCAAGACAGCTGTTCATATTTGTATTACTGCCTGCCAGTAGTAAATTTAATTTCACATTTGTCATTTCAATTCTACAGCATATCTAAATCACTCTGGAGCTGGAAAATACCTTAATAAGGAGAAGATTGACCATGAAATAATAACCAAAATCTTATTTAGATTTTGTAATAAACCTTCAGACATCTTTCCATTTGATATTTTACTTCTCTGTGATCTGCAGTCAAAGGATCAAATCTCAAAGAACTGGCAAAAAAAGCTGTTGAATGATGTAGGATTGAAAAGACTATTCTGAATAGACTGAAATTTTGTCTGAAAATACAAAATGCAGTGAATAGTGCATTTCTTTATAGTGTTTGCTTTGTTAGAGAGGTGTTGCTGGGCAGCAGAAAAAGAAAAACTTCTGGTTTAATCTTGCTTGTTTAATCCCAGATTACCATTTTTGTTGAAAAAAGACCTTCTGGAGACTGATTCAACTGTCCCTGACCAAAGTAAAATCAATTACAAAGTAGATTCAATTCCAAGACTAGATCAGGTGCTCAGGTTTTAAATATCTGTATGCTGGAAGGTTCCACAGCTTCTCTATTCAAATTTTCAATCAACCTCACAGTCCTCAATGATCAGGCTTCTAGAAAGATTTGCTCCATAACCTCCTTGGAGTGCTAGGTGGGGCTGACTAATCTTTAGTTCATCAGATTTTTCTCCTCCCAGGCACAGGGATCTGGGTGGCCTAAAAGTAGACCTTGCTAGAAAATAGGTGAGCCATAGAAGGCATTCAGTTGCTTTGCCTTTGTCACTAGGTCCCTGCTTCACTGACCACTGAACAAAAGCTTTCCCGAGTCTTCCTTTAGTTGACAGTACAAGTATAGAAACCCTTCTTTCCTTTTATGTCTCTTTCTAGATTCATTTGCATGTGAGCTTTGGCTTTCGTATTTTCTACATGTTTGGGAAAAGTCCCTGTATTTCCACCAGATAGCCCGCACCTGCATACACCCGTGTACTTACATTTTTGCATTTTAACTCAGTCACTTCTGACATGCAGGGTTTTCATTTAATGATCATTTTACTAACCCTTTTCAAGATCTACCATATGAAACTTTGTCATCTTGTGGTCACTGCAAACAGGTTTGCCATCAGGTTACCACAAAGTTTCCATTTTTTGTAAAGAGCAGAGTATCTCCTCTAGCTAAATTTTAGGCAAAGTAGGCTACATAATATTTAGTTTATATTCTTAGGAAAATATAAGGAACCTGTTTAGGGAGAATATATGATCACTATTTGTGAAGTTTATAAATTCAGCAGGTTTGTGGGAGGTAGAATTTATATATTCAACAAATTTTATCTCGAATGAAATGAATCCGTATCAACAAAAATCCACTTAAAACTGTTTTGGTCAATTTAAAACACAATATATCTCAGAGTCACAGCATCACAGAATGGTTGAGCCTGGAAGGGACCTCTAGAGATCATCTAGTCCAACTCCCCTGCTCCAGCAGGGACACCTAGAGCACGGGGCACAGGGTGGCAGCCAGACGGGTTTTGAAGATCTCCAGAGAAGGAGAATCCACAACCTCTCTAGGCAGCCTGTAAATGTAGACCATAGTTTATACTCATTGTGCTACAGATTAATAAAATGCAATTAATAATAATAATAAAAATCAAAATTATTGATTAAAAGCATGGATTTTTACATATTTTCTCTACTTTTTAATAGAATAATTTAAGCAAATGTATTTACATACTACAGTATAGTACAATTAAAAAGCAGTTTCAAAAAACAGTTAAAAAATTCTGCATTTATTCTAAAAATTGCTATGATGATTTTAACAATAAAAAGGATGAGAGCAATATTTTCATTTTTCTCTGACTTAGAAGAAATCTAAACAAAATAATAGTACAAAAACAAGCAAATAAAAATATTGCATGCAATATTACATAACATCAGTATTTCTACTTAAAAAATAAAAATTCAGTTAAAAAAATGTAAGTATATTGAATCAAATGACACATGAAGGATACAATATATAGATTTTCTTCCACTTATAGTCTCTTTACCACTTGAGGTTCATTGCTGAAGATATTTGCCCTTTCTTGCCTCTTCTCCAATCACTTGTCTTGATCATATCCATCAGATGATTTTTCAAATGACTTATTTTTTTTTTCCCTGTAGAACTGTGCTATAAAATCCACCACCACTATTACCATGCTATAAAATCTCCCAAACCTGATATTTTCATAGAAAGTGTGCCAAGTAAGCTCTGGCAAAAGCCTGAATGCTTCCAATTGATTGTTTTTATTATTTTATTTTATTTACATTTGTACTTCTCCCCCGAAAGGAAAAAAAGATCAGATTAGAAGGTAGGTCATATACAGTATAACCAGGGAGCTCTACTTTCCTGCTTGGAGGCACCATGCCAAACTCTCAGTCTTGTTAAAACTGCTTTTTACTGTGACTGGTGACTCAAACAGCTTTAAAATTATAATGTGCTTAAGCTTTTTGTTGGCTCTTGAACATAGTGGTTGTTTTATCTAATCCTCCAGGTTAGCAATATAATCTTTCAACTGGAGGAACAGAAAGAGGAAGTACAAACCACCCAAGCAATATAATCATCAATAAGCAACAAAGAGGACCCTGAGAAAGTAGGAACACCTATCTTAACAAGCACTTCAGATGAATAAAGTAGTTGACACTTAAATAAAGGTTAAAAAAGAAGACTAAATCTCAATTTTTATTAAACTAGATAAATGATTACTATAACATGCAGAGATAAAGTCACATGTAAATAAATAAATAAATAAATAATGCACTGTACCATAAAGAGAGAAAAACGCTAAAATAATAATTTCTCTCTACTATGGGCAATTTCCATTCTCTTCAGCTACGCTAACAGTCTGTCCTCATTTGAAAATATTATTAGTAACATTGACTTTGTAGTTTATCTATTCATTCTGGTGATGAATATTATACATGATGTTCTCATTTACTTTAATTTAGAATATAAGGACTGCACTAAGAAAAAGAAGAGAGAGAGAGGGAGAGTTCCTCCATACATGTTATGCCAACCAAATGTAACTGTATTGAGATGTCTGAGATTGCAGCTAGTAGATGTCAGCAGAATATGGATAAAGCAATATATTTGGAAGACAAAAGCACTGGGAAGTAAATGTTATTTCAAACTGCAGTGACATAGTCAAAGTACTAATTATTTTTGAGGCAAAAGAGAAAATTTTTAATCTAGCAATAATCCCACAGGTCAACACTAAATTAAAAACAGAGTTTTTCACAAATAATTGTATGTTTGAGAGAAGGTATTTGAATGCAGTGTTTTAAAATGCTCTACTTAAAATGCTGTACTGTATAGCTGCTGAATAAGCTTCAAAAATACCGGGGAAAAATCAAAATCAACCAAAATCGATATGAAGGATGGACAGACTCATAGGATTTGCATTGAAAATCTTCACTGAGGTTTTCGTAAATGTTAAGGCCAACTTTAAACTCATATTCATAAGGTTTAAGACATAAGTTAGAATTTGGCTAGAAATGGTGCATACAGCAATTCAATATTAGAAGAAAAAGTGTGTTAAATATAGATTTAATTATTAATTGCTAAATATCTATTTAAAACAACAGGCTTCTATTCAACAGAGTTTGAATGTTTTTTTTTAAAAAAAAAAAAAAAAAAAAAATCTTGTAAAGATTTTAGGAGGAGATTAACATCCTGAGATTGAAACTCTGTCTTTTATTACACTTGGATAAACAGTAACAAGTCAAAATTGGTATCCTAGGAAAGAAAATAGAGTTCTGAACTGCAGCAAAGTGCATGCTTTTTTCCTAGAAATATGTGCTGACTGTTTGCTCAAGGATAAAGTTAAGGGAATGTGCTGGAAAAGAGCTTCTGAGTTACTTTCACAGGATAGAATGTGTTGATTAGTATCAAAATGCAGAGTTACTAAGAATGTGTTCTAATGCTATTACTTTATAGAGTGAAGCAAAAGCAGTAAGTTAAATAGGCTCTGAAGGGCAAAAGAAGCAGGGATAAGGTGTCTTAGAAAGATGGTAAAGAGCAGTGTTAAGCTAATTTAACATAGCAGGGATATTAAGCTAAAGCTGCTTTAGCAACCCTGAGATGCCTTGGGGAATGGTGCCTGTCTTTCACATGCTGGTCCAAAAGGGCTTTTGTAAAACTGCTGAATTGGGCACCCTGAAATATATGAAAATGGCTCTTGACACCTCTGTTTGGGCAACTGAGTCACTTCCCTGACGTAAACAGAATGATTTTAGGAAAAAAAAAAAAAAAAAAAAAAAAAAAACATTGAAAATGCTACGTGGTATAAAATGAAAACTCTGAATTAGTAGGGTTTGGGGATTAAGATGGTGACAGTCTCGCAGAGAACAGATAGATGACAGCATGCCAGAGGAAGTCACAACAAAGTGATATTGGTCAGAAAGGCCTCATAGCCAATCACAAAAAAGGGTTTGAAGATCATGCATAAGGATTTAACCAAACTGAACTCTAAGGAGCAATAAGCTGTCAGCATAAATTAATAACAACACACCATTATACTGTCTATATTAGCACTATTATACTGTACAAAGGCATTCTAAAATACAATAAATGATATTTGAGGCCCTTCAAAAGAGAAAGCCTCCAAGGCCAAATACTGGGAGGACTGAATGTCTCAGCCCAGCTGCTGTAGGGACATTGCACATATGTAGATGTATGTATGTCCCACAAATAGACCTTCCTCCTGATGAGTCAGAGAAGGGAGAAAGATGAGGCTGCTGTTGCTGTTCATATGGAACTGTGTATTCAGCCATGCATTTGAGTATGTGTGTATATGTATGTTTCTGTGGACTTCTGCTGGATAAACATTCACAGCCTCACCACCAGTCAGACCTAGGGACATGTGCTTGCATTGGCCTTCAGCTGCTGGATTTCACCCCCTCCTCTAATAAAATATTCCAAAAGGTTCCTATAAAAATTCTGAACAAAAGCACTTTAAAATTTTCGGCAGTCAGTTATTTTGATGATTTCACAGGTCTATCTGTCTGCTTTCCTCAAACTTAATCCAGTGTTTCTGATAATTCTCCCAATAGCTCAAAGGAACTAAAACTGGTTGACTCCTTCTCCTGCCCTGCAGGCTTTTCTTCCCTTTCCCATGGAGTTATAGTGAAAAAAAAAAAAAAATTAATTAACTGCACAGATAAAGGAACACATTTAATTCTGCTCTCTCTCTATCTTCAAAAATGTATGCTCTGTCTGAACACATTTTCTTTTGTTTTGTTCTGGAGAAAAATGTTGAGCTGTGTTTTTCATTTGCCTCATAACAAATCTTCATTAGCTCTTGGCTTCATCACTGTTACATTTTACCTCTCTTGCTGATTCCCTAATGTTGAAAAATTTCCTGGATTCTTATTTCTTTCTTCTCTAAGTCTTAGTTCATCTCTGTACTAGTTCACTGTGTGAAGTTCAAAGCACAGGCTTCAAAAACAGACATCTTTAAAATTGACCCAAGGTCATGACAAGGTGTTTCGGACAATGTACTTTGTTATCAAGCCTGGCAGCTGTGCAGCGCGTGTCACTTGGGCTCTCTGAGGGAAATCAAAGCTATGGCAGACACTGTAGGTTTGGTGCATGTGTAATAAAAATAATGATGTCAGATTAGTGAAGCAGTCCTAAAAATAGGCTGGCAATATAGGAGATGTAATGAGTGCAAAATTATGTTTCAATTTGTGTTGAAAAAGAGAGGAAGAGTCACTTTCTGTATTTGCACTTAAATGCCTGGGAGAGGGTGAAGAATTAAAAGAAGATGAAACAAAGAAGATAATCTAAATTCACAGGGCATAGTCCTGAGGGGAAAGTCTGAATATCATGTAGATGGAGTAGATTACTGGTATCAGCTACCCTTTGTGGCAGAGATGTGTATTGTAGGAGAGATTAAAATGAAAACAAGCCATGTTCTACTGAAGGTAGAAAGGAAGAATTCTTCCTTCACTCTTAACCTCTTCTCTTCTGAATTCCATCTGTCACCTTATTTATTTGTGAAGGGTTTTTTTTTTCTTCTTTTGCTTTTTTGTTTGTTCTGTTTCAGGGTTTTTTTATGTGCTATTTGTCCTAGGCAGAACTGCCTGTAAAAATAGGTTGACTTCTATTTATTAAACAGCAATGATCCAGATGGTGAGGGGGAAAAAAAAAGGAAGGAAGGGAAGGAAGGAAGGGAAGGAAGGAAGGAAGGAAGGAAGGAAGGAAGGAAGGAAGGAGAAAAAGAAAAAAAGAAAAAGAAAAAGAAAAAGAA